>APFE030587583.1:61991-94453 GCA_000404065.3 Pinus taeda | reverse complement strand
AGAAGGATATGTGTCCTATTTGGATTGTAACTCTATGAGGTGTCTCATCATTTCTTATTTGGATTAGAACTCTATGAGACACTTAGGGGATATGTGTCTCATTATTAGCTATTTGGTTGTAACTATATGATATTTTAATGGATATTCATTAAATAGGGTGGCTTCTTATGTATTTGTATAAATAGGAGAGCCTTCTCCTTTGAAAGGCATGTGTAAAGTTGGAAAAATGCTCATGTTTTTAATAGAGAATTTGGAGCTTATACTTGGAGATTTGAAGATTTAGTTTTGCTTCCATATGGAGCTTCTTCACTTTCCATCCTCATGCACCATTGGAATAGCCATCTAATGATTGTGAGATTTAATTGCTTTTATGGATTAAAGTTCGTTTGCATTCTTAGTATTAGTTTTAGAATGACTTTGTAATCTTTTCTTTTCTAAAAACATTTCAATAGGGAAGATTTATGTATTTTCTAATTGGATTAAGTTTGAGGCAAGGGCACACAGTTATTTAGTTTCCTTTCATGTTATGTTATTTACTTTCTTAGATCAAACTATCAATTCATTGTATAATTGAATAAAGGATCAGGTTCAGAAGGTGACTTTAAATTGGGTGATTGAATGTTCAACCTATGCAATCATTGAAATTTACTTTTTCGTGCTTTTATATTTGCTTTTAAAGATCCTCATTTAATTGCATTAATTGATATTCCTAAATATCATTCTAAGAAATTGATTTAATCATATTTCAAGATCGAATGACTGAATATTTAATACATGTAATTACTGAGTTATTTTCCACACACTTTACTTGCTTTTCTAGGACATTAGAAGTTAAAGTATAAATAGTTTCTTATACGACATCTCAAGAAGGTAACACTTCATAACTAAATGCTGGAATACCTAAGTATTCATTAGTTTTTTTTTTTGTTTCACAGGTTAGTTGAATTTCACTTTCATTATTTATTTTCGTAGATTAGATGAATTGGTTTTCATTATTTTCTACTTAGATTGATCTAAACTGAAATAAAATTTCTAGCACATACAATGCACACATGCTTCACAAGTTTACGAAACCCCTGGGTTGACAAATTAAATTACAGGCAATCACTTTGCTCCAACATTTTGGCGTCGTTTCCATGGAAGTGTGCGTAGGACCTAACTTTCAGTTTACTATGTATTTTATTTGTTTTGTTTTTACTAACAATTTATGGACAAAGGATCTAGAATGCAGCCCAAATACTAGATTGAGGAATGGTATCAAGAAGCGTGTACGCCACACTATTCATCAATTCTTCATGAGATCCTTGCAGCAAATCTAAAGGTTAAAATGATTTCTCATGTCCTCATGCACAATCAGGTACATTTCGCAAAATTGGATATGAACATTTTAGAAAGTTTAATCCATAAATGTCTACATAGGAAACATTCATATACTTAAAAAAAAATAAAATTGAAGCAGGATAAACTAGGAAATGAAATCAAGCTTGATTGCATTTTTTTTATTTAAGTTTTTAGACTTTAATATATTCTAGTATTTTATTTATTTTCTTGCATTTCTTAATTAACCTCACAAAATATTTTCAATAAAAAATCATTTTGATAATAAAAAAAATCGTGTGGATTTTCAAAAAAATAAAATAAAATAAAAAAAATAATAAAACAATAAAAAAATAAACAAAGATCATATATAACAAAAAAAAAAAATGCAAACGGATTTCATAATAATAATAAAAAAAGAAGAAACACTTGATTGTACTTTAAAAACTAAGATGTAGATAAAACAATTGTAATTAATTGTTGTGATCTTCAAAGAACTATTGCAAATGATGATAGTGAAAATGCACACAACTCTTGAACGAACCAAGTTATAAGCAGATTCCAATCCATTGTTGTGATTAGGTCTTCATCAAAACCTGTCAATAAAAAATTTAATTTTGCAAATAATATATAAGCTTTAGTTCAATGGGAAAATGTTGATCTATATATTAAAATGGTGAGAGACAGATCCATTTTTTTGTGCAAGCCAGACAAGTTTCATTTGACATAAAAGGTGCGGTGACATTTTAACAAATTCAGAAATATCATTTACCAACAAAGAATTTGCATCAAGTGCCATGTTTGATTTGTTGGATTTGTTTGTTGGCTTTGTTTTATCTGCTATTTCTTATTGGTGATCACGTCTGCTATCAAAGCCAACTCCAAAACACGCATTCAACTGAGCTTCAAACGACCAGCCAAAGGACTTTCTAAAGCCTTTGCAAGAGTTATCATAGTTGTGGTTGCTCATAAAATATCTGCAAGAATCTCCCAAGATGATCATGAACGAGTAGGCATAACCAACAACAAACCCGCAAATAAAAAAATTCAACCACAACAATCGATATTTGTTACTGGAGCATCGCAGAAAACATAACTATTTTGACACATTATTTTAAAATTCATTTTTTTGGAAAATTTTGGAAAATTGAGACATGGGTTTTTCTCAGAATAGGTTGCGTTAAATAACCCAGAAACGGCTTTCTCAATTTCGCAACCATTTGATAGAAATATGAGATTCTTCGGGACCTTGTTTCGCTAACTATGTGAGGAAAAACGATTTCTAATTAATACACGGTGAACTGTTTGAACATGGTACGTTGAAGAGGGAAGAATTCAAATGAAAAACAAACTCAGTTGTAGCATTCAATCCCTTTTTTCTTGAATTTGCTTGTCGGTCACAATAAATTCGATGATGGAAACTCCCTGGTGTTGTTCATTGTATTTTGAACTCTTGCAATTGTCTCAAGTAGTCCCTTCTTTGTTTCAGTTAAATACAATCTTGTGAAGGCTAGAATATCTTGATGATCATCGTGGTATATGCTAGTATATCAAATGCACTCAAAATTGTTCATTGAACCCTTGAATGTGTGGTTTGGTGTTGAATTGGCTTTGAATTACATGGTGTATCTTTTCAAGCATTCAAACAATGCAGATGCACTGTACCATTATATTAAAGAACGCGAGTTTGGTTGAATAATTTAATTATATATGTGTTGGTTCATGCATTTGCTTCCACTCAAGGCTACTGTGGTTTTTAATGCTATATGGCATATGAAATATGTTGGAGTGAATTCATGCCCATGAGGCATTGAAATTATCACTGGAGTTTGGCTACATTAAACCACAAAGGTAGAAAATCTAAATTGATAAAATTCCTTCTACAAGTTGAACAACCTTTGATATTATGATGTGATCTTCAAGGGATAGATACCAGTTAATTTCTTTGTGGTCCAAGTTAAAAGTGGTCTTTATGTTCATGGTAACATTATTTATTGCTCTTTGAATTCATTGGTTATTTACTGACTTGGGTTGCTTGTTCAGGATTTTAACTACAGAAACTATGCACATTCTAAAGCTAAACAATGATTTTGCATCTAATCAAAAATTGTGCAACTGGAAAACAATTTTGCAGTTGGAAAACAATTCTGCAGCTATTCATTTAACTCAATGATTTATTTGTCAAACAATGCATTCTAACCAGAAATTCATGTTCAACATTCCACTTTATCTACTTACATCATCTTTCATTGTATCATCATGTTCCCATACCACATTTTACATGACAATTTTCACTATTTCATAAAAATTTGAAAACATCTAAACTTTCTCATACGACATCGGAATTCAATGATTCAAGTGTCATTGGAAATATCTCGACAAGGCCTACAAAATGAGGAAGCTATTATCAGATTTTGAAATGGTAAAGAATGAAGAAATTGCTGAAAAGAAATAACATGTAACTTGAGGCACTACTTTCGACACAGGTATAAACTCTTTTGGTTTCCTTTCATGAACTTGTTTAGTAGTGCTGATATTTTTATTTAAGGTTTTTTATTATTTATTATTATTATTATTATGTAAATGGAATTACCAGAGAGATTGATCACATTTCTATTTTGATAACCTTACAATCCATTGGAGAAGAAGTACTAGTTTTTGCAAGTTCCAGGAGGAAGAACAGATGACCATAAGCAAATAGTGTCTCTCAAAGACCACATTTATTTCACAAGAAAATGATCAGAGCAAAAACATAGATGAAACATCAACTCGTGAGCACATGCTAATTCATATCAGATCTAGCAGTTGCAAGCCTTTCACATGCCAGTGTTTCCATTGCATCCATACTCCTTCAATCAATAAAACCTTCATCTAATTTCCTTTGCACTCGCATTGCATTTCACTTAGTCAGTCAATAAAATTATCATCTCATTTTCCTTCACTACTCATATTTTTCTTACAAACTATATTTTCCTACCTTGCTTTCACTAACTCATAACCCATTTTCATAAGGACATTCATCTTGCTTACATGCTGATTTGTTGTTTTACATTCCATTCACTTGTCATTTTCCTTTCCATTAAATAAACCTTGGTCCACTGCAAGATTTTCCGTTCACAGTCCTTCAAAATCATTGTTTCATGTTTGCGTTAGATGATGGAAGATTTCTTAAGGCCCTCCTTCTAACAAGCCTTGGCCTATCGACATCGACACATTATCTAAGTTCAGGGCTAGAGTCCTCATTAGTACCTTGAGGCTTGTCTACCTTAATGATAAGTTCTCTCACCAACAATCATGGGAATACATCAATGTCCCTTGATCATTGGATCTTGCAAGTGGCTCAACATCAGCTCATTTGTTCGCCCTTCATAAGATGTACTTAGGTACTTTGGCAGTCATTGACATTAGTGACGAGTTTGCCTCACATTGGTTAATGGCATTTATCAATGGTCAGTAATCCAATGCCATCTCTTCATGCTCGACACTGACACATTTATTCACATGACTAGACTTGTACCATCATTTTTACAGCAATTGAAGACTATATCATTTGAGCATTTTACAACAGAAATAAAGAATCCATTTGATAACCTCATCCACCAATTATGCAACCAAGAAGCAGAGGAATTCTACATTTCATTCTATGACCCAAAAGCAACCACACTCTTCAATTTCCATAGCTCATTCACATTGAAGGTAAGTGAAGGTACGTGGTTTTCTAATTTTTAGTCATGCAATTCCTTAAAATACTAAAATTGTAACCTTGGGACATTCCTCACTTCCTCTTTCACATTGTCATATCTTTAGTTGGGGGGAAGGGATATCATTTCATATTTATACATCATACACCATCACACATTTTCATTTCATCCTAACATACTTGTCCTAATCAATTATGATTGCATTATGGTTAAAAAAGTTATATGATTTGCAAATAATGCCTAAATTATGAGGACACTATATGGCTACTTTTGAAGATGCATTCTTAAATCTGGAATCTTACTGCAACAAAAAGAAACAAAGTATTGAAACACAAGAACAAATACCAATTGGTTGAAACACAAGAACCAACCAAACATGTTGCAATTCAATATATGACAAGGAATACTTTGCAAAAATAAATAAAATTGTCAAATGCAAAGTTTAAGGACATATGATATAAGCCAAGCTCATTCAAAAGGAAATACGTTGGAAGCAAATCAAAGGAATTAATGCAATATTTGCATGAGGACATGCAATTACTCTAGTTGGGGGGTATGTTGGGCCTCCAAAATGTTTTCAAAATGAAATCCACTTTCACCTTTTTCACCACCATTTAATTCACATATCACAACTCCATAACCATATAGCCTTTCATTAGCCACCATTTTCATAAATATATGGGTTAGGATACTTATTTACCAAAGTTATTTATTTTATGTGTTAAAAGTAAAATTATGATTAAAAACTAGGAAATTAACATGGTTTCATGTATCTATATATGTGGCTTTAGTTTAAGGACATGTGCAAGTCATTTGGAAGCTTCGAATGCACCCTTATGATGCTTCCAATGCTTAAATTGGAATTCCCTTCAAAGGAGATTTGTATAAATATCAAAGAAGGATATGTGTCCTATTTGGATTGTAACTCTATGAGGTGTCTCATCATTTCTTATTTGGATTACAACTCTATGAGACACTTGGGGGATATGTGTCTCATTATGAGCTATTTGGTTGTAGCTATATGAGATTTTAGTGGATATTCATTAAATAGGGTAGCTTCTTATGTTTTTGTATAAATATGAGAGCCTTCTCCTTTGAAAGGCATGTGTAAAGTTGGAGAAATGCTCATGTTGTTAATAGAAAATTAGAGCTTATACTTGGAGATTTGAAGATTTAGTTTTTCTTGCATATGGAGCTTCTTCACTTGCCATGCTCATACACCATTGGAATGGCCATTTAATGATTGCGAGATTTAATTGCTTTTGTAGATTAAAGTTCATTTGCTTTCTTAGTATTAGTTTTAGAATGACTTTGTAATCTTTTCTTTTCTAAAAACATTTCAATAGGGAAGATTTATGTATTTTCTAATTGGATTAAGTTTGAGGAAAGGGCTCATAGTTATTTAGTTTCCTTTCATGTTCTTTTATTTACTCTCTTAGATCAAACCATCAATTCATTGTATAATTGAATAAAGGATTGGGCCAAGAAGGTGAATTCAAATTGGGTTATTGAATGTTCAACCTATACAATCATTGAGCTTTACCTTTTCATGCTTTTATATTTGTTTTTATGATCGTCATTTAATTGCATTAACCGATATTCCTAAAGATCATTCTAAGAAATTGATTTAATCATATTTCAAGTGAGAATGGTTGAATAATAATACATGCAATTACTGAATTATTTTATGCACACTTTGTTTGCATTTCTAGGACATTAGAAGTTAAAGTATAAATAGTTGCTTACACATCATCTCAAGAAGGTAACACTTCATAATTGAATGATGGAGTAACTAAGTATACATTAGTTGTTTTCTTATTTCACAAGTTAGTTGAATTTCATTTTCATTATTTTATTTCATAGATTAGATGAATTAGTTTTTGTTATTTTGTAGTTAGATTGATCTAAAGTGAAAGATGATTTCTAGAACATACAATGCACGCGTGCTTCACAAGTTTACGAAACCCTCAGGTTGACAAATTAAATGATAGGCAATCACTTTGCCCCAATAGTCATCCTATTCCATACTAAGGAAGTGTTTTGAAATGGATTCAGGAGTATGAACAACCAAACCAACTTGAGTAGCTAGTGGAAGATTCACCTCAACTAAGAAAACAACAAAATAATAAGCTTTTGTTGCATTATATAGAAAACTTGGAGGAAAAATAACATAAGCTTCAATTACTACATTTGAGTGTCATGTTGGAGATATTTAGGGATAACATATAATGAAAAATATTCCACTATCAACCCTTTTAGTTTTCAAATCTACTAAAAATGAAGATCTATATACCTTCATTTTTCAAGTTTGATTTCAAATGTCAAAGTTATCATTATACCTGAGAAGCCAATACCTAAAATTATTGTCTTCTACATTGAAAGGATAAAATTTAAGGTACTTTATGGGGCTAGGTGGCTCATCTATTTCCTCATGGGAAGATATGAAGAAACCCTTCTTTAATAAATACTAGGGCTTCTATAGGACTACGGATCAATATGAGTAGTTTTTCAGAATGTCCCAAAGAGATGAACGATATTTGGAAGATGATATATAATATCTAAATTATAATTTCCATAGATCCAATAATAGTAATTTAGATAAGGACATCTTGAAGACTATTTTGATTAGAGGAATGGAGGGCTACTTTGATTTGATAAATCGCATGGGAAAAGGGGACATATCTAAAGAAACTTATGATACAATTGCTTCACTTTGCTTGAGAATATGTAAAGGATCAGGAAGAAGTAATTTTTCAGCACAAGATTCCTCTACCATGATATAAAGGTCAGCCAATGGTGGGGTTAAAAGAGAAGAAATTAGAAATTGTTATAATACTTTAAAATTGATGTCATGAGTTCCCTATTTTGTTTGATTGATGTGTTACAAGAAACATAAAGGCACATTTAAGGAAATAAAGAGTTATCTATATTCTTTCCTAGAAGCAGAAAAAGGAATCCTCTTAGTGAATGCCCACATAATAGTATAAAAACTTGTAACATTTTTTAATGATAAAATTATACAGAACAATCCCTGTCACTTCTAGGACTAAAGGAAGTTTATAAGGAATTATGATAAGAGGCTGAAATAATTTAACTAGTTTCGAGAAGCCATGGAAACTTTAACGACTAGGTATGGTCTGTTAGGACTCTGAATTGTCTATTTTTGACACTACATTTTGTTATGATATTACTCTTTTTAACCTATGAATTGAAATCCTTGATATCATTTTTGACCTCATCATCACAAGGTATGAAGTAACTCTCCTCATTTGCTATATGATTAATTATTCAACACATATTCATGTTATCTTTACAATTAATCTTTGGAAATTGGCTAAGTCGCTGACAGTTGGTTGGAATTGTTCAAAGTCCACAGAATCATGATTCACAGTTGCTGCAACACCAGGAACAACAACTGTGCAGTTGCTGCAACACCAGAAGCAGCAACTGACTAAAGCAAGAAATGTCTTAATTTGCAACAGCAACTGTCCGAAGCTGGCAAGACTATACTCGGCCGATGATTATAAAGCATGATCAAGCTAATCTAGCCACAGATGCGGGAACACCAAAAACAACACGAAGTGTTTTAAGGAATGGTTAAGATGTACTGAATCAGCAACAACAGCAGAATAACCGAGGATAGCACGAGGAATCCGAGGAAATAGATGAAGACCATCCGTTTTACAACAACGGAAAGAACCGATTAATCAAGGATGACAAAAATATATATTGTTGTAACAGTATGCTGTAAGAGGAATCAATTTCCTATTTTTGTACAAAAGAATTAAACTGTAGGACAATCTATTGTAATAGATGTCTCCTCTATAAAGAGGAGACATCTATAGTTGAAAGACTAGCATGTGATACCGAATTATTGTAGTGCTGAAGGTCGGAACCTCTGTTGTAATTGAACTCTTGGCAGATGAATAAAGTTTTGTTCTGAGCAGTTTGATTTAATATTTGTGTGCAGGGGAATCTTGTGAGAGGGACAAGGCCCACCTTCTTCACAAGATTCACCCATTCCTTTTCTATTAAGTGTGTGTTAATTCTGTATGTGTTTAGGCTTGCTTCTGATATTTCCCTTTTGCTGATACGTTGTTCCTTTAATCGATTGGCGCTATGAGAAGTGTGTCACCGGTGAATAGGATTTTGGTGTGTATTAGCGACTGGTCACGGAGGTAGGTGCTGGGCGTCCTTATTCTGAGGACAGGGTCCTGGTCCTCTGTTACAAATAGCCATCATTTTTTCCACAAATTTGTTACCTTTACTCAATTTCATTTCATTTCTACAATAGTTTAAGACTTTTGTAACGCAGAGTAAGTGTTTGATAGGAATTAGATTTTTTTTACTACAGCTTTTAATGCTTTTGAAATTAAAGTGCATACAGCACGAGGTCACTTTTGAAATAAAAGGACTTTCCCGGGTTGACAAATTAATGTGGTACTCGACTGTTAATCAATAACAATTCGAGCAACCAACATTTTAGCGTCGTTGCCAGGGACGACGACTAAAAGCTTTTAAGGCATTAATGATTTTTCTTTAAAATAACAGGTGCATGAGAGGACGCAAGAAAGATAACTTCACAGGCGGTAAGGGCACAGGAGGCGGAAGAAAAACTTTCATTGACGAGATCATTTCAAAAGCTGAGACATCTCAGAGAACGAGTTCCTGAAGACCTCAAATCCAGTATTCCTCTCATACAGATCATCAGACAGAGGAAGTATTAGGGCCTGAAAGGAAGCTGGAAACACCAGAGCACATTGACGAACCAGTAGAGGAACCTGAAGAAAAAGAAGATATAGAAGACAGAGCCAGTGACTCAGGGAGAAGTGTAATGGAGGATAACAGAGCAGACGGAAGGGGGAAAACTCACTTTCCACCCTGGAATTTCCTATTGGGGATCTCCCAAGAGGAGAAGTCCCTATGAAAAATATTCCACCTGTGACATTGCCTAATTTTCATGGGTTATCCTCTCAAGATCCCGATGAGTTCCTCTTTGAATTTGATATACTATGTAGAAGTTATGATTATGTAACTCCTTCTCAGAAGTTAAAATTGTTTCCAGCAACACTGAAAGGGAACGCATTAAGATGGTTTATGAGCCTAGGGGCTCATGTAATCACCACATGGGATCAAATGAAAGAAATTTTTCTGAGAAAATATCAGGACTACTGTCGAACAAGAGAAAGGAAGGAAGAATTGTTCAAAATGGTTTAGAAATAGGACGAGAATCTCGAGGACTTTGTAGAGAGACTGCAATATAATCTGCAGCGATCAGATCACCCAACCATGAGTAAGGATATTCTGAACACAATACTACTAAAAGGAGTACGAGATGACTACCTAGATATGTTAAATATGCTCGGAAAAGGGGATATTTCCAAAGAACCATTTGATGAGATTATCAACCTCTGCATGTGGTTTTCCAGAAGAGCAGCAAGCAGACCTAAAACTAGGGACAGTACATATTCAAGAGTCCAGAAGTCAGCAAGTGTAGGAGCAACACGAGCTGAAATAGGTAATCTGCTTGAAGAATTTAAAACTGAAATGTTAAGCTCCTTTGCTTCACAGATTGATGCTCTACAGGTTAAAAAGAAATAGGCAGAAGAAGAAGCTGCCTTGGCTATTTTTTGCTCCAAATGCAGAGGAAAGCCCCCACTGCAGGAATGCCCATTGGATAAGGTACCAATTTGTACCATTTGCGAAAAGGATCATGAAACTCAGCAATGCCCTTCTTTGCCAGGAATAAACGCAGCGCTGCAATCAACTGAAGAAGAAGCTGAAGCAGTGTACCTGATGACACAGAGGAGGCAATGGCCACAAAGACAAGGTATGAGTTCTAACACATCATTTAGTCATTGGAATAATAAATCTCCTTTTCAAACAAATTTCCCACCCATGAATCAAATGCAATACCCACCCTTTAATCTGATGCAATTTCCTATGCAGCAACCAAATCCTCCTTTTAATGACGCTACTATGTGGAATCCTTGGACTTTTCAACAACCTTATTTTAATCAATGGAATCCAAATTGGGCAGCCCAGCAGATTCCATTTCCTCAACACCAGCAATCTCTTTCCTTACCATCTAATGCCCCGCAGAATAACCAGTCAATCAGACCCCAACTGCCTGTGCAACCTAATCCCAACCCAAACAATAATAAAGCCTTGCAGGAAATCGATATTCAAAGTCAACCTGTCTCCCCTATGCAATGTAATGACATCCATTTACGCTCTCAGAGGATAGTTGAACCCATCATAGATGACATTACTGACTCTGAAAAGAGGAAACTAGAAAGGAAAAGTCATCTAACAAAGACACTGAAACTCTTGAATCATCTTCTAACAAGACTGTCCAAACAGCAGAGCCACCCTTTCCTGAATGATTGGCTCTTACTAAAACGTTTGATCCACTAGCTTTTAACCTTTTAGGAGAACTGCAGAATTTATACGTCAAAATCCCATTATTGCAAGCACTAAGAGATGTCCCTATCTATGCTAGAACTATTAGGGATATTTGTATTAAAAAGCTTGGAAGAAAAGCCAAGGAACCCCTCACAGTTCATGTGATGGGAGAACTAACCGCTTTGATGACAGAAAAAGACCCCCCTATGAAATATGGTGACCCCGGTCACCCTACAGTAATAGTTCAGGTCGGAAAAACCTTCGCCTCTACAGTTCTAGTAGATCTAGGTGCAGCAATAAATATTATGACACTTGAAACAACACAAATGCTACAATTCAAACACTTAATTAGGGAAACTCCAACCATTCTAGAGCTGGCTGACTGCTCTACAATTAAACCCGAAGGAGTCATTGAAGACCTGGTAATTTCCGTAGAATCTTGGAATTACCCAGCTGACATTGTGGTGTTACAAACTAAAACAAAGTTGGGGGGTCATCCATTAATTCTAAGAAGACCTTGGCTAGCTACAACAGATGCTTTCATCAACTGTAGGTCTGGATCAATGACAATATCTAATGGGTAGGAAACCAAACAGCTGACTCTATCCTCATGCCACACCCATGATTAATAACCATAATTCAATATGGGTAGATTATGAGGATGAGGAAACCCAACCTATTTTAACTGTCGGACAAGCTTTAACTCTCAAAGACTCAACCGAAGATGAGCTAATCGGCAACTTTATTTCTGAACATTCTTCGGTTAGCTCAGAAATACATAATCACCTCACTGCAATCCTAGAATCTGAATCCCAGAACAACCTTGAAACTAAAAATTTACCTCAGATATTAGCTGGCAGTCCTTCCAAAAGTATAACAGTAGAAATCGAACCAGGCAAAACATTAAATATAAATCCTAATCTAACAGATGATAAAAAACAACAGTTAATGAAGCTACTCAAAGAAAATAAATAAGCATTCGCTTGGGATTATACAGACATGAAAGGGATTTCTCCTGAACTATGCACTCACCCTATTTATATTAAAGAAGGATCCCGGCCAGTTTGTCAACCCCAAAGACGAATGAACCCCAATTTAAGGGAAATAGTAAAAGAAGAGCTTCAAAAATTGTTAAATGCAGGATTTATATATTCCATATCTGATAGTGAATGGGTTTCTCCACTAGTAATAGTACCCAAGAAAAATGGGAAATGGCGAGTATGTGTAGACTATAGAGCCCTAAATAAGGCCACCCAGAAGGACCATTTCCCTTTACCATTCATTGATCAGGTATTAGATAACTTGGCTGGTAAGAAATTCCTTTCTTTTTGGATGGATTTAGCGAGATATAATTAGAATAAGGATTGCACCCCAGGATCAGGATAAACCCTTTTACTGCCTTTGGGGGCCTTCGCTTATAGGTCTTCCATTTGGGCTAGTAACGCACCCAACAACATTTCGGAGAGTGGTGATAGGATCTTTTCTGATATGATAAATGATTCCTTAAAATTTTATGGGCGACTTCGTCCTTATGGAACAACCTTTGAAGATGGCCCTGGCAGAATCTTGAAAGGTACTTAAGCGGTGTATGGAAGCACATCTTGCCTTAAGTACTGAGAAATGCCATATGATGATGAATGAAGGCATTGTATTAGGCCACTTTGTTTCATTGTTAGGAATTCAAGTCGATCCCGCAAAAATACAGGTAATTTTTACCCTCCCTATCCCTAAAACCCAGACAGAAGTAAGGAGTTTCTTAGGACATGCAGGGTATTACAGAAGATTTATCAAAGACTTTTCTAAGATAGCCTCTCCTCTGTTTGTGTTACTAACCAAAAATGTTGAATTTAAGTGGACTGATGATTGTGAAAAAGCATTTGATCAGCTTAAACATCAGTTTTCCAGAGCTCCCATTTTGAGAGGACCAGATTGGGCACTCCCCTTTAACATATCCTCTGATGCCTCAGACACTGCCATTGGAGCTGTCCTGGGACAGGAAGAAAATGGTCTTCCCTATGCCATTTATTTCATTAGTAAAAACATGACTCCCACAGAGCTTAATTATACAGTCACTGAGAAAGAATTTCTAGCAGTTATTTATGCTATCAACAAATTTCGGCATTACATTACTGGTTATACTACTTTTGTGCATACCGACCACTCAGCCATTAAATACTTAATGAATAAATCAGTTACAAATGCTCGAGTCACTAGATGGTTACTGTTATTACAAGAATTTGATATCACAATTGTAGACCGACCAGGAAAAGAAAATGTAGTTGCTGACTTTCTTTCTCGGTTAAAAACTAATGAAAATATTCTAGTAGATGATTCTTTTCCCGACGAGTATTTATCTGCAATCTCTGCTCACTCACCTTGGTATGTAGACATTGCTAACTACTTAGTTGCAGGAAAATTACCATCACACCTATCGCATAGAGAAAAAAGGAAAATTATTCAGTAGAGCGCTAGGTACAGCTGGATAAGCGACTGCTTGTTCCGCACAGGACTCGATTAGGAGATGCGGAGATGCATTGGTGAAGATCAGATTTATGATGTATTGAAAGCTTGCCACGATGGACCTTGTGGAGGATATTTCGCGGATAAAAGAACAACACACAAGGTTTTCAGGATGGAATACTACTGGCCCTCAATCTTCAAAGATGAAAAGAAATATGTCAGGGCCTGTGATAGCTGCCAAAGAATGGGCCAGCCTAATCACAGGGATGAAATGCCACTCAATCCCCAGGTAATTCTTGAACCATTTGAAAGATGGGCACTAGATTTCATAGGTCCCATTAATCCTCCATCTAATCAAAGAGTTTACATACTAGTATGTACAGATTACATGACTAAGTGGGTAGAGGCCAAGGCACTTATCAAAGCTAATGAGGAATCAGTATTAACATTTTTATTTGAAGAAATTTTCGTTAGGTTTGGGTTTCCTAGGGAGTTAGTCACTGATGGAGGACCTCCTTTAAATTCCCATGGCTTCAAAGACACATTGCAGAAATACCATATTAAGCATAGAATGACCACACCTTATCACGCCCAGTCAAATGGGCAGGTGGAAAGCACCAACAAAGTCATAAAAGCTATTCTGACAAAAACAATAAAGGCGAACAGGAGGGACTGGTTTCAAAAGCTGCCTGAAGCACTTTGGGCTTATAAAACCACTTGGAAGAACACCACAGGCTTTTCACCCTATGAGTTAGTTTTTGGTAAAAATGTTGTTTTCCCTTTGGAGTTTGAAATCAAAACTTTGAGAACTGCTTTAGCTATTAACCTTGATTTGACTGATGCACAGACAGCCAGGTTGCAGCAGTTGCAGGAGCTAGACGAGAAAAGATTGGATGCCATCCACCAAACAACCATGATTCAGTAACAAAGAACCAGATGGCATGACAAAACTATTAAGCAGAAGCAGTTCCAGAAAGGTAACTGGGCTTTACTGTATGACTCTCGTTTCGAGAATTTCCAAGGTAAATTGAGAACAAGCTGGCTAGGACCTTATGAAATAGATGTTGTATTTCCAAACAGAACAATGAGACTTTTAACGATTGATGATAATAGAACACCGTTATTAGTGAATGGATACCGACTCCGTCCATATCAACGCCCTGTTTCTAACGAGGATTTCAAAGCTACCTGCATGGCAGAATTACACTATGTTTTTTTGGGGGAATTTGCTTCCCCTCAAGGCACTTATATTTCTATTCATTTATTTATTCTTAGATTAGATTTCTGAACTAATAATCCCCGCCAAGGGGTTGCTATGTTATAATTAGTTGTTTTGCAGATCTTACTTTCGAATGATGCATGAGAATAAAAATTCTAAAAGAATCACTTTGCAGCTTGGGAACGCCTTTTGGATCGTAAGTCAAGTTTTACATCATTTCCTGTTGCTGCAACACCATTTTCTGTTGCTGCAACACCATTCCCCGTTGCTGCAACACCATTCCCTGTTGTTGCAACACCATTTTATGTTAATGCAATATCATTCCCCGTTGCTGCAACACCACTTCCCGCCATTCCCCGTTGCTGCAACACCACTTTCCGTCATTCTCAGTTGCTGCAACACCACTTCCCGTCATTCCCCGTTGCTGCAACACCACTTTCCGTCATTCCCAGTTGCTGCAACACCACTTTACGTCATTCCCCGTTGCTACAACACCACTTTCCGTCAATACAATATCATTTCTCCATTGCTGTAACACCACTTACCGCACGAGCCTATGTTCCAGAAAAATATCACTTTTCAACACTGCAACACCAATCCCAGCACTTAACGAATCATCATCCTGATGGAACATATTCCACTGCATTCAAAGGACCAGCCAAGCACTCTAACAAGTACACGTCGTCACTGCTATTTCCCGTCAGATCGCTTGTGTTTTCACGATTAAAGGCCCGTTCAAATTATGATTAAACCAGAAAAGACAAGATAAGACTTTTGTGTGCGACTAAAGGTAAAAAGTAAAGGTACACATGTTTAAGTGTGAATATTAATTTATAGATAATGCGGAGATTTGATATGACTGCCGAAATTATTATACTGCCAATCAAATCATTCAGCCATAGATTTGGGGGGGCATTACCGAAATATCACAATTATTCCATAACACGTTAATCACCGCCACCCTTATTCCTCGCGGTAATATCTAAAACTCACTCTGTTGTGGCATATCCTCATTTGTAATGGTTTGCTCTGTTTCGAACTCGGAAACTAGGCTCTGTATCGTGTATTGTTCACTAAATCAGCAGCTATGGGAGGAAATTTGATTACCTATGAAACTGGCCCAACAGCGCTACTAGAACTCTACCCCGAGGTTTATCAAATTTTTCTGCAGGCAAGGTGGGTAGACTACTTCAGAAGACTTCCAGACTTCAACACACAACAAGTGTTGGAGTTCGCATGCAATTTGAGAGAAGGAATTTCTACAGTTCAGGGAGTACGTATACCGGTAACATAGGAAGATGTAGCCCAAGTCTCTGGGCTACCAACCAACGGTATATGCTGGTTCAGCAGGAAACATGTTATTTTGAATGCGCAGCAAGGCTTCTTTCTACCGGGCGAACACGTAGAAGCTAAAGGCAGAGGGGTTGCTCTTCAGTCACTGCCTCCACCATGGCCAAAGGTCGCGGAGTTTGTCAAGCAATATTTAACGTGCGAAGGTCATTACGAGGTAATTTACGAACATGAATTCGTTCTGTTAAATCATTTGAGGCATCGACAGTTGATAAACATGCCCTATTATCTATCGGGTTGTCTAAAAAACATGTCACATTATGCTGAAAAAGCGAAGCATCCAGCCCTTTCCCTTAAACACCATAGGTTAGCCCAACTCTTAATAAATAGAGGCTTTGCTCTAAACCAACCACCCCCTGTCATTAATCCTCCCCACCAAATAGAAGAAGATCCTCAGCAGGAGGAGGAAGTTCCCCAGAAGCCAGAGCAAATACCTCAAGAAATTCCTCAGCAATTAGCAATAGAAACACCCCTGCAGAGGACCCCATCCCCCAATGAAGCTCAACCATCCACCCCTGTACTTCATATTTCCACTGATGAATCTGAGGATAATATCCCCATCATTTCTTTTACAAGGAAAAAACAACAGGAAACTGAAACTCCACCAAAAAGGAGAAGAACCAGGGCTTCAATCAAAGTAGCTGCTAGTCCTGATAGTTTTCCCAGCCCCAAGGGAAGTGACCGAAAAAGAAAAATTGTTGATTTTCCTGCCTCCTTAAAGAGGCAGAGAAAATGGTCAACCGCAGCAGTTAAATTTACCAGCCCTCTGATTTCCAGTTCTCCAGCTATTATCCTAACACCCCATATTCCAATCATTCCACAACAGTCCCTTTCCTCACCCTCTGCGGCTGAGATGCAGAGCATGGACAGCTTTGTGACAGCATTTTCTGAGGCAGTTGATACACAAGAACCACCTGCCGAAAAATCTAAAATAACACCCAAGATGATATTGGGCAAGTGGCTGCTACAGAAGAACCAACCACTGACCCAACAGGTGACACACAAGAACCACCTTCTCAAGATGCAAATGCCCAAATGAACGTGGAACAACAATCATTTCACCCACTAGAGCCTGCAGGTATGCAAGCCCCGCCTACCATAGCTTCCCTACAGGAAGAAATTGAGTTTTTAAAATCTCAAATTAAAGATTATCAGTAGGAGATAATAATGGTTAAGGAAGCCTATCATAATGAATATAATCTCCACTTCCTAGCACAGGTAGCGATGGTAACAGAAAAGAGTCAGTATAATGAATACATATGTAGTGAGTGTGGTGAACTGTACACTCAAGCAGGATATAAGGTAGTACAGGTCCCAATGAATGAAGCTAATCCGCTACCCCCTGCTACTATAGAGAAACCTGATGTTGTAGTCAAAACAGAACAACCTGCTGTCACACAAGAACCAGTAGGAAGAGCAGCAAAGGAAAAGCAACAACTTGCTATCACACAAGAACGAGCAGGAGCGACAGGAGTAGAGAAAGAAAAACCCGCTGTCACACAAGAACCAACAGGTTTTCTAAAAACTGTAAAAGAAGAAACAGGGCAGCCTGCTGTTACACAAGAACCAGCAGGAGCTGCAGGAGCAGAGAAACAGCATCCTACTGTTACACAAGAACCAGCAGGAGCTGCAAGAGCAGAGAAAGAACAACATGTTTTCATACAAGAATCAACAGGTTTTCCAACAGTTATGGAGGAAGACATGGTACCACCACGGACCACCCAAACTACTGTAGAACAGAGATCCTTTATTGACGCTTATGCATAGACTGAAGTCACTAAACTCCATTGTGTCAAGGAAGCGTATGCACAGACTGAACTCACTGGACTCCACTGTGTGAAGGATGCCTATGCACAGACTGAAACTCCTTCTGTCAAAAATGCTCACACGGAGACCTCTAGCTTTCAAAAGCTAAAGGACACATGGAAAATAGAATATGAGCTCTCACAAGGAAAGGCATTCCAACAGCGGAAGTCACTCTGGTTCAGCTATGGATATAGAAATTGGGATGCATTGGAACAGTCTAGAGCCCAGCATAAAGAAAATAAGGAGGTAAAAGCCAGGCTATCTCGTGCCTTTGATCTGCTTCAGAGGGTATTGGCTACAAGAAAGCCCTCTTTTAACTATGCAGTATTCTTGAGAGAATGCCTGGCGTTCTTGCAAATAAAAGCAATAAGAGATGGTAGACTGTACCAAGTTAATACACCTGACCAGTCTATTGCAACATTCAAGGAAGAACCACATAATGATCAAAATTTGCTTTGTGAACTCTATCTTCACAATGAGGCTATGCCTGAAGATAGAACGATGAATATACTTCTTGTTGTTGGAGATATTCAAATAAGAGAATTTATCTCTTTTCTAGCTAATCAATTAACTTGGCAAAATGCCTACATGTCAGCAGAAGATAATGAGAACAACTGCCTCCTATGGATTCGAAACGAACCACACAATCCAGCTACTTTCATTGCACAACATCAGAATTATGTAGGTAATCCAGAATTGGCTGACCATATAAAGAAGCTACAGGCAGGGGTTTTGCAGGACTACCAACATTATGTGAAAACAAAAGGAGCACTGGCCATTGAAGCAAATAAGTTATTCTGGGAACATTGTCCCAGAGAAAGACAGGAATACCACCCCTACAATCCCCTCAATCTCTAGGTAGCGATTTCAGGCATACCTTTTTATGTTAAATGTATGGAAAACTGTGCGGAGAAGTGGATTGGCTACCATTTTCATTTCCCTCTCTTATGGTTACCTGGTCGGCAATATAAAGATCACTATAAACTAACCAAGAAGGAGGAGGTAGCAGCATGGCAGCAGATACAGAATGTTCAAGGATTCAGAAGCAAGTCGGATAAAGCCTTCTCAAGCTACTCTATCAGCAACTTACACTGTTCATCCCAGTTCTCCGACTCAGATTCAGACTAAACGTTGCATGAGGACATGCAACCCTTTCAGTTGGGGGGGATGTTAGGACTTTGAATTGTCTATTTTTGACCCTACATTTTGTTATGATGTTACTCTTTTTAACCTATGAATTGAAAACCTTGATATCATTTTTGACCTCATCATCCCAAGGTATGAAGTAACTCTCCTCATTTCCTATATGATTAATTATTCAACACATATTCATGTTATCTTTACAATTAATCTTTGGAAATTGGTTAAGTCGCTGACAGTTGGTTGGAATTGTTCAAAGTCCACAAAATCATGATTCACAGTTGCTGCAACACCAGGAACAACAACTGTGCAGTTTCTGCAACACCATAAGCAGCAACTGACTAAAGCAGGAAATGTCTTAATTTGCAACAGCAACTGTCTGAAGCTGGCAAGACTATACTCGGCCGATGATGATAAAGCATGATCAAGCTAATCTAGCCATAGACGCGGGAACACCAGAAACAGCACGAAGTGTTTTAAGGAATGGTTAAGATGTACTGAATCAGCAACAACAACAGAATAACCGAGGATAGCACGAGGAATCCGAGGAAATAGACAAAGACCATCCGTTTTGCAACAGCGGAAATAACCGATTAATCAAGGATGACAAAAATATATATTGTTGTAACAGTATGTTGTAACAGGAATCAATTTCCTATTTTTGTACAGAAGAATTAAATTGTAGGATAATCTATTGTAATAGATGTCTCCTCTATAAAGAGGAGATATCTACAGTTGAAAGACTAGCATGTGATACCGAATTATTGTAGTGCTGAAGGTTAGAACCTTTGTTGTAATTGAACTCTTGGCAGATGAATAAAGTTTTGTTCTGAGCAGTTTGATTTAATATTTGTGCACAGGGGAATCTTGTGAGAGGGACAGGGCCCACCTTATTCACAAGATTCACCCATTCCTTTTCTGTTAAGTGTGTGTTAATTCTGTATGTGTTTAGCCTTGCTTCTAATATTTCCCTTTTGCTGATACACTGTTCCTTTAATCGATTGGCGCTGTGAGAAGTGTGTCACCGGTGAATAGGATTTTGGTGTGTATTGGCGACTGGTCACGGAGGCAGGTGTTGGGCGTCCTTATTCTGAGGACAGGGTCCTGGTCCTCTGTTACAAACAACCATCATTTTTTTCGCAGATTTGTTACCTTTACTCAATTTCATTTCATTTCTGCAATAGTTTAAGACTGTTGTAACGTAGAGTAAGTGTTTGATAGGAATTAGATTTTTTTTACTACAACTTTTAATGCTTTTGAAATTAAAGTGCATACAGCACGAGGTCACCTTTGAAATAAAAGGACTTTCCCAGGTTGACAAATTAATGTGGTACTCGACCGTTAATCAATAACAATTCGAGTGACCAACATGGTCCAAAGTTCTTTCTCTTGTTTTAATTATTGGTCTGCTATGTATGATCCATAACAAATTCCTTCACAAATATAATACCCTGTAACTCCATGGTACCCTCCTAATCCTCCTCTAGGTCAATATCCAATTTCATGGTTCCAGTGGCCTTCTCCTCTAAACAATAATGTTTATGGCCTTAATAATGGCAAGCAACCACTTTCCCTAATCAACTACCTGTACAGTTACCAATGCAACAATAACAGTTGTAACTTCCTTAAAATGTATCTGTAAGAGGTCCTCTTTGCAACCTCATTTACTTGTACAACCTAAGCCAAATCGTAATAATAAGGTAGCACAACAAATTGAAACATCAATTATCCTCACTTATTTTACCTCTCGCGTGGAATGTAACGAGGTATGACTATGATCAAGGAGAATAGTAAATTAGATAGTTTCCCCTCTTATCATATAAAATAAGGAAAACAACTTGCTAAAGGAAGAAGCTATGACTCAAGGGTGATTTGAAAAACAACATGTTGAACCCTCTATTGTAGCCAATAATACTAATTCTATAGTTGATACCACTTTAACAAATAGTATCATTGGAACAATTGTATCTTTTGAAGCAATTGGTGTCACTGCTAATTCGAAAACTGTAAAAATTGGAGTTCTGGTCAATATTGAGACCTCTTTACGTATACCATATCCTGAATCATTAACTATATTCAATGCTACCCCCCAACCTAAGTATAATTTTCAAAAAAATTGAAAAATGTATATGTCTGGATCTTTCTACTCCAAGGAGTTAAATATGTTACAATTTAAGTAAAAATAGTAAGGGAATTATGTGTCAAGGAACCTGGTAGGAAACCTAAAGATCCACTTGGCTATGCATGCGGTAGATAAACTATTAAAACTAATTTTAGGAGAGGTTCCACCTAACAAATATGAGGATCCTGGGATCCTAAAGTGATTTTCGATATTGAGGCACCAACCATTCAAAGTACCTTGCTTGACTTGGGTGCTACAACTAATATAATGACTAGGGAGATTTTTGAAATGCTTTGTTTTTCCAATTTAACAGTGAACCCCGCTATGCTAGAACTGGGTGAAAGTTCTAAAATTTCCTCTTAAGGAATACTAGATTTTAGTTGATTCCTTCGAGTACCTAGTGGATTTGTAGAGTTGCAACCTAAGGCATGACTTGGAGGGCATCCCTTAATAGTAGGAAGACTTTGGATAACCATTACAAATGATTTTATTAGTTGTATATTTCGGTTTATGACGATATTTGATGGGACTACCAATAATTTTGTTCTCTACCCCCTAAGCCAGTTATTGAATGTGAGAATCCTTTATGGTCTAAATTTGAACCATACGAAGATGATACACATCCACTTCTCACTATTACAAAAGCCTTACATTTCAAAAATGAGACTGATGATGTCATTCTCGGTTTTATTAATGATCCCTCTATTGTTACACATCCATTATATCGGTTAGCGAGTTTTATAATGGGAAATCGAGTGAGGAAGAAACTACTTATGATCCTACTGTGGATTAAATACCTATTGTTCATTGTCTTAATAATATTCCAATAGAAATAAATCTTGGAAAGGCCCTAAATATTAATCCCAATCTATCACAATTGTTGATAAAGTATAAAAAATATCTTACATGGGACTATAAGGAAATAAAGGGTATTCCCTCTAGTCTACGCACTCACCATATTTATTTGAAGTAAGTTTCTGAAGAATGAACCCTGCCTTGAAAGATGTTGTTAAGGAAGAACCTCAGAAAATATTGAATGAAAATTTCATCTACCAAATTTTTGATAGTCAATGGGTATCTCCACTTATAGTTCCTAAAAAGAATGGAAAGTGGAAAATATATGTTGACTAAAACATGCTTAATAAATCCACTCAGAGGGATCATTTCCCATTACTTTTCATTGATAAAGTTAGTGGTGGCATGGGTTGTTAAAAAAAAAATCTTATTTCTTGATAGGTTTAGTGTCTATAATAAAATTCAAATTACTATTAAAAATCAAGACAAGACTACCTTCACATGTCCATCGAGTACATTTTCCTATAGAGTCCTCCCATCTGAACTCTATAATGCACCAACAATCTTCCAATGTGTCGTGTTAGGAATTTTTTTTATTAGGTTAATGATTGTGTAGAGATATCTATAGATGATTTCATGCCTTATGATGATGAGTTTGATAAATATTTAAATAATCTTGAAAATGTACTTAAGTGTTCTATACATACCAATCTCTCTTTGAGCATTGAAAAGTCTTATATGATGATCAACAAGGGAATTGTACTAGTACACTATCTCTTTGTTGAAAGTATATAGGTCAATGAACTAAACTCAAAATTATCCTTTGAACAAGAATTTGCATGAACATGTTTTGTACATGTAACCATTTATTTGATAGTGAGATCCATCGGAAATGTAGTAGTCCAAGATGATACAAGGTGCATTAATTTATTCATGGATTGCCCAAGATCTTACATGATATTCTAAATTGAAGGATGGTTAGTATATTGTAATATGTTGCAAGGTTTTAATGAGGAAAGTGCTTTATATTTTGAACAAAATTGGAATTCACAGGGCTTGGTGCTAAGGGGAGTACAAATTTCTACTCGAAAGGATGCTATTGCCAAAATAACAACTGTACCTCAGACAACTTTGTGATGGTTTAGTAGGAAAATTGTAGTTCAAGTGACCAAAGATAAATTTTTACACAAAGGTGAGGAGATAAGGTAAAAGGGAGAGGAGTGGATAGAACTTCCATTTCACACCCATAAGAAGATTTAGCCTACTTTATTTAAAAGTTTCTAACTTGTGAAGGATGCTTTCGAATTGTTTTTAATTATCACTTCAAGCTTTTGGAACACCTACATCACAGGAAATTAGTAAACATTCCCTAATACGTTATGAATTCATTCCAATCCATGGATAATTTTTTTTAATATGCCAAACATCCAAAAAAAATGTGTGACAAATTATGTGTTGTTTAAGTTCATTATCGTTGATTCACTAGAACGACAAGGGAGTGCAAGGCCAAGGTTGTCGATAGAATTGAGAGTACTATTCTAGCTCTGGAGGAGATAGAAGAGAGTGATCTTGAGGATCAAGATGAAGGTAATGGAATAGAGAAGATAGAGCTGAGTATAAGAGGGATTTTTTCCTCTACTGAAACGAAGGCCTCAGGAGGATGTCACTGCAAAAAATTATCTTATTGATGCATCCACTTATGACTTCTACAGTAAAAGAGAAATGCATGATGAAACACTAGTGGATATTTTCAGTGCATAGTTTGGAGGTTCTAAATATGGAGCATACCCTACAGAGGAATAACAACCCCTTCAAAATAAGGTGAAGAAAAGGCCAATGAAGAAATACGTTGGGAGGAAATTGCAAAGGAAAAGTGTTAGAATTGTTGCTACATCATCATCTAATCCATCACCTCGTATCTTCGCTATTAGAAAATAATTAAAATGGTTATATGATTAGGGAAGCAAGGGGAAAGATGATGAATTTAGGAAAAAATAAGAGGATAACCCCTCACCTAGTAAGTTTGAATTTGATCGGCTATCTCACAGAATTAATTATCTTAGAAAATAGAATGAAAATTTAAGAAATAAACTTTTTATGTTTAAGGAGATAATTCAATTTGAGAAACAATTAGGGTTGGAAAACCTAGTTGGGGTAGAGGAAATGGTAGATACATTTTATGAGACTAGTTTAATTTCGAAACCATTATGAAAAGTCATGCAAAGGAATAAATTCATAATTCAATGAATGTGTTAGCAGGAGTACAAATAGAAGTTGAAGTGGAGAGTGAAATTTCATGCTGCACCACAAGAGTCTGCAAAAGATGTTACAAAAACACAAGAACCAATAGTTTAATTAGAGTAGTCTGAGCAGTTTTGATTGTGTCACAAGAAATTTCTAACAATACTACTATGACACAAGAACTAGTAGTTGAAGGAGAGTGGCCCAGGGGGAATAAAATTGATGATATACAAGAACCTATCGGTGATACTATTGCTACACAAGAACATGTAATTAAGGTAGTACATATCAAATAAAAATGATAAGAATTGAAAGATCAAGATAATTTGTAGGAATACATTTAAGCCACCAATGTAACAATAGTGGAGAGAGTAATATAAGTGGAGACAAAAACAACATCATAGTCAGAACAACCTAAGCTTGCAGAGCATTGGAATTCTGATTTTGCACTACCAAAAAGTTCTCTATTTCATTTTCCTTAAACACTAAAAGGGAAGAACAATGCTACTCTATGGCCATATCTTACCCAATCATGAAATGCAATTTGAGGAACTTCACACAAATTAAAACTTTGTCCCCGAGAGTTATTGGGCCTCCCAGTAGAGGTATCTCATCAATTCTGGCCACTGGAGCTTCTACAAAATTTTCGATATTTGTGTAGGAAGGGAGTGAGGGTTTTCTTGGATGATTTACTATCATGTCCCCATTCCTATTTTCATCTATAGTATAGACATGATGGGTTTCCAAGGAATGTGATGTTGAGGCCGTAAGGGCAGGATTGTGTCGTTAGGGCTCTGAGAGGAGTTTTGAGGGATTTCTATGGGATCTGACGGAATTCACATTGCATTCACCATCATCTACACAATTTTCCTTTCACTCCATTTCATTCTGACAACATAAAAAAAAAGAGTTATTAAATGAGAAGTTCTATAGGATGGGATGCCTACAAGTGAATTTCAGTGGCCGAAGAGAGTATGGTGGGTGGTTGACAATTTCCCAGATTAAAACTGACTTTAATTAGTCACTTAATTAAATTAAAAGAGGGGAAAATAAATAATTGAAGGAAATATAGTGAAAAGTTACTTAATGAAATAAAATAAAATTAAAGTCACTTACATGGAGTCAAAAAGGAGTTTCTAGAATAATATTAAAACAATCAAAATAAGATGCTTCTAGAGACTTGGAGATCTATCTATGGAGTCTTTAAATGGAGGAGGATATCATTTGGGGCATCCTTGAGTTGTGATATTTCCTTGTGAAGAGGTTTGTAGAACTGGGAGTTCCCAACTTTAGCAGTAGCCTTAGGATAAAAACACTTTGGCTTCCATTTATTGCGATTTGGACCAAAACCAAACCCACCATTGAGGAGATTTCATCTAGAAATCTCATAGAGCTTCAAGAATGTTATTGGAGATAAGGTCTATAGCATATATGAGGATTGGATTGAGGATCATGCAAATTCTCAATTTGTGCATCAGTGTAGTACCAATTTGAGAGGCCATATCTAGATCACAACAATTGAGGAGTAGCAATAGAGATTAATTGCTAGGTTTTATACTAGTAATTTATCTTGTATAATTTGGTGGATTCTCGTGATATTTTTGGGAAAAATTAACCTCATAATTTTTTGAGGAAAATTTTTGCAAAAAATTGTATTTGGGACAATATAGTGGTATCTGAGATGGTTTTTCTTAACAGCCTAGAGGGTTTAAATTTCAATTATAGATTGTTCAATGGTTTATTTTGGTGTCAAATTCTATTTTCTAGAGTTTAATATTCTATAGGTTAATTTTGAATTAACCATTGTTACGATAATTTTTTGGAGAAGGATATTCTTATAAATTTGGACCCTAAATTTTTCCCAACTGGGGTTTAAAATCAAGGTTGATATATTTCCATATGGCTCTTGAAAGATAAGTTTGTGGATTAAAATTTTCAATATATTTGTTAGAGAATAATTATTGCAATCGCTGGAGATAGAGAATTTTCAGAGAGCTAAGAAAAAAATAACAAGTTGATTTGTTGGGCCAAAATTCATTTGTTTGCAAGGCCAAAACGTGAATTTATCTATTGTGTTGAGATTATCTATTGGGGTCAAGTTTAATCATCAATACTTGAAGGCCAAATTAATTATTCCTAGAAGGAGGCTCGGATTATCATCTCAAACGCTAAATTAGAGATTATTTATTTTTTATTGGGGTTAGAATTTTATGTGTTGTTGAGCCATTAGTTGCTAGGTAACCATTAGGAGAATATCACGGTTCTTGAATTGATATATTTGTTGTATTTTTTTTTATCAGACTAATATTTCCCTTGAATTTTATAATATTTATCTCAAAGTGTTCAAATATATGTTTCCTCATAAATTACTTGAAAAATGCATCAAAGGAAATTTTAAATTAGAACTCGGAAACTCGCACTAAATGGGGGCTTTCTGGAGCTGCTAGAATCTTCCCAACATTTTTCTGGGTTTTATGAGTAGAGTTCGTGGTTAAGATTTTTAAATTTTTTGGGCATTATTGGAGATGAAAAAAAAAAATTCTTCAATAGTGATTTTATGAGAAAACTCGGTAATTCAAACCACTTAGTGGGCTTGATATTAGCTTGGAGACAAGCCGAACCATTTATAAGTTTTATGGGTTTGGTTTGAGAAGCCTCAAATTAAATTCTCAGAATTTTTGGGGTAGTATTGAGGGTAGAAACACCATTTCATATTTAACAAAAACATCATAATATATGGGCAGTGTGAACTAATTATTTAGGCTATTTTTCTAGGCCGAAATTCTTTTGTGGGTCAAATTTAACTTCTTGTGCCAAATTTCTCTTGCAAAACATAAATTAGTTTTAGAGCCAAATTTATTTTCTGGAGCTTAATTTATTTAATGGAGCCCAATTTATTTTCTATAGCCAGATTTATCTATTAGGGTAGAGTATTGTTGTGAGCAATGTGAGGTTGCATGTGTTGGTTGAATGGTTATATTGGTATATTGTAGCACTGCTATGTGCATTATATAGTTATAGTCCAAGTATGTTGATTATTGATGTCATGCAAAGTTGAGTAGAGGATGATTGAGATTATGTACAACATTGTCACTCTTGCTACAAAATGAAGGGGTTTGATGACATTTCTAGAAATGTCAAAGAAAAACCTTTAATGATTTCAAAATAAGTGAGTACCAATAACAATTCCTGAAATCACTTATAATTGATGTTTGGGGCTATAATGCTTCCTTGGATAAAAGGGCCTTTCCAAAGGAGGTGAATGCTATCATATAATTGGAGAAGATAAGGGATTTGCACAGGGAGAGGGAGGCAGAGAATTGCCTCTTTGCGCTTTAATCTGATTTTGAGAGTTTTTGTATATGACTCGTTTCTGTTCTTTGATTTCTAGCTAAAAAAACTTCACGGAGTGTAATTCTAATGGTTGGAGTTTGTAACAGCCATTGTACTAGCTCCAAATTTTATAACAATAAATGATGACTTTTATTATAACATACTCATATACTGGTGGCTTAAGGTGTGAATAAATAGATCCATTATCCAAGGGAGAGATGCAAGTGGTGTTAGATGGCATAATTGAATTCCCACAATAAAACAATTTCTTGTGAATTGGACGAAGAGGAAAAAAATTGAATCCCCCATCGAGCATATTTCACCCAAAATTTCATGAAGCTTCAACAATGTTATTGGAGATCAAATGTACAGTAGATCCGAAGATTGGAGTGAAGATCATGCAGATTCTCAATTTGGGCATCAGTACCATTCCAATTTGAGAAGCCAGATCCAACTCGCAGCAATTGGGGAGCAATTGGGGAGTAGCAACAGAGATTAATTTCTAGGTTTTATACTTGTTGGAGACACGATTTCCATTACACCAACACCCGCAGGTGTTAGTAAACAGACACATCGCTAGAATTAAGCACATGCCACAAAACACACACGGAGCGTTGACCTTCCATGTTGCCATTAAAGAGGAGCCAACAATCTCCCCCCAACGCAAGCCTAGTGTGTTTCGAACTCGATACCTCTGGCTCCGATACCACTGGTTGGAGACACGATTGTCGTTACACCAAAACCCGCAGGTGTTAGCAAACATACACATCGCTAGAATTAAGCACATGCCACGAAACACACGGGAACATTGACCTTCTACACCACCATTAACAAGAAGCCAACCATACTAGTAATTTCTCTAGTATAACTTGGTGTATTCTTGGTGTATTATCATGATATTTTTAGGCAAAATTAACGGCATAATGCAAAAGTTGTTTTTGGGACGTTACATTTGCATAAAACATAAGCTAGCTTCATGTTCGACATCGGTCCATAGCTTAAAGTTTGAAAATTGTGTTGATATGGTATTCTAATTTTTATTTTGGCATCGTTTTTATGATAACTCAATGCCATCAAGAATTCAATTTATCACTTTAGCACAACTGATCTCAAGAAAACTATAAGCCGCGGATTCACTGGCAGTTGAGGAGCTGTTGACAGAATTATCTCACTGTCAGCAAGCTGCCATAACACGTTTAGAGTTAGTTGTTATTTGTTTCCTAGTTTTATATGTAGTTTATTTAACTGCATTTTATTTTGAATGATCATAGTGCCTATTTTGTATTTCAATAACATCACGTTGCTAGAAACTTTGGACAACACTGTATATCGAGATTTGGACAAGACTCTATATCGAGACTACCGAGCATAATTTTCCAACCAAATTTAGTTTGAACGAGGTTTCAAAATAATTTACCATTGAGCTACATTCATTCTAAATTTACACGACAGAGTGAAAGTGAGAATTGCTTCAAAATGATCAAAGGTTTATGGGATCTATAAACATAAATTTTGAATTAGAAATATGTTCCACCAATATAAATATATTGGTACAAATTTCATATAGTTAGTGGTCGAACCATATATATGAAATGGTAAACAATTAATGAGTTGAACATATGCCGTGTGACTACTAGTAATCAACAGATACATTAAACGCGTGTACTATCAGAAAACATTATACGCTTTAACATGGCGCCAAACGAACATGTGTGCTGTTTTCAAAATTACATCACATAGAAATAACATTCCCACTTAATAATAATCCTTCTAAATATACTGTAGACTTAATTCATCTTCTTCTAGTTCTTCACTGTTGTCACCTTCTAGACGGCCATCATCCTGTTGATGTTGGAAATCCATGTTTGCAGGCTGATCACTATCACCAAAAATGGAGAAATATGGTTGAGGTGACGGAGGTGCGGCCATGTTTACAGGCTCATCACCATTACCAAATCTGAAATACGGAAGAGCTAGTGGTGGAGGTACGACCATATTTCAAAACTGATCAATGTTGGGATTTTCTGCTAAATTCCATAAAAAACAGAAAACAAAAAAAATGCTCTGTTTTTGCTCTGTTTTTGCACAAAAAACTGAAAATTTTGTTTTCTGGAAATGGTGTTGCAGCAACGCAGAATAATACTCTGTTTCTGTTAACACAGAAAAAATAGAAAACTGCTTACTGGAAACAGTGTTGCGGAAACAGGACATGGTGTTGCAGCAACGCTGATCGTGGTGTTGCAGCAACGCGATTTTTGACGTCAAGTCACTCGGTGTAACGGCAACACGTTTTTGACGCTAATTCAGTTTAAGATAATTGACGCTTGGTGTTGTAGCAACTAAAATAATTGGCGTCAAGTCACTTATAGATTTACAGTGAGACAATTGACGCTTGGTGTAATAGCAACTAAAACAAGTGGTGTCAAATCACTAATAGACTTACAGAGTAATAACAAAGTGTTTTTGACACTTGGTGTAATAGCAATAGAAAACAAGCAAAACAGTAAACTTGTATTCATAAACAATAAATAAGATGATACAGTAAACTTAATTGTTACAAGAGGAACACTTCAGTTCCAGAAATCGATTTTCTCTATCTCAGAAAATCGCAGGTTCAGCACTGTTGTGCATTTACAGAAGAGACTTACTTTTGTTCTTCTAACCTTCACTCTTTTCTCTCAGAGTACAAAAACAGAACTGCTGTTCAAAATCTCTTGCCCTCAAACAGAAAACAGAACTGCTGTTCAAAATCTCTTGCCCTCACACAGAAAACAGAACTGCTGTTCTTTTTCTTTCTTACACTTAAAAAGAGAACTGTTGTTCATTGTATTTATAAGAAAATAAATATCTGAGTTAAAACAATAAACTAAGCAAAATATATACTAACTCTTATCTGTGTATTTATTATAGAAGGCGGTGATGCCTTTCTTAGTGGAAATAGGTCGGCAGTCTGCAAGGTATTTAATTCTGCATTTAATGCGCATTTAATGTGCAAAATATCATTGGAGACTTTGCTGCTTCGAACAATCTGAAATAACTGCTGAAATCAGATTTCTATTCAGCATTAATTGGTTGCAGTTGGGATTAAATTCCAATACTCCCCCTTAATTTCAACTGCTGCATACTCAGGCATTTCCTGAAATGATCAAAACCTTTCTTTGCTAATGGTTTTGTCAAGATGTCAGCTAGCTGATCCTCTGTTCTGCAGTGCTGTAAAACAATTTCACCATTGTTAACCAATTCACGTATGAAGTGAAATTTGGTATCTATGTGCTTTGTTCTTTTATGAAAAACAGAGTTTTTAGATAAAGCTATTGCTGAGCTATTGTCACAGTAAATGGTTATGCCATTTTCTTGTTCATGACACAAATCTCTGAGAACTCTTCTTAGCCACACTACTTGGCATGCTGCTGCTATTGCTGCCACACACTCTACCTCTGTTGTTGACAAAGCCACAACTGGTTGCTTCTTGGAAGCCCATGAGATGGCTCCCGATCCCATATGAAACACATATCCTGATGTGCTTTTCCTATCATCAACACTTCCAGCCCAATCACTGTCCGTGTAACCTGTCAACATGAAACTTTCAGAAGAGGAGTATAAAATACCAAACCCTTTCGTTCCATTCACATACCTTAGAGTCCTCTTGGCTGTCTGCCAATGAGTCTCTTTCGGTCTTTCCATAAATCTGGAGACTAAACTCACAGCATGCATAATGTCCGGCCTAGTTGCAGTCAAGTACATAAGGCTACCAACTATGCTCTTGTACAATTTTGGATCAAAATCCTTGTTGTTGTCTTCTTTGTTCAATTTCAGCCCCATTACAGTTGGAGTCACAGCTGCCTTGCTGTTCTGCATGTTAAATCTCTTCAACACTGCTCCTACATATTTATCTTGAGAAATGAAAACACCATTTTCACTTTGGTCTACTTCAATTCCAAGAAAATATCTTAAGCAGCCCAAGTCAGTCATTTCAAATTCATTTTTCATGATTGCTTTAAAATCAACAATGAGAGAAGCATCATTGCTAGTAAAAATAAGATCATCTACATATAAAACAACAATAATAATCTTACCGTCATTCTGCTTTATGTAGAGTGTGGGTTCACCATCACACTTATCAAACCCATTCTCAATCTGATAAGCATCTATTCTGTTGTACCATGCTCTTGGAGCTTGCTTCAGCCCATAAAGAGCCTTCTTCAGTTTACAAACTTTATGCTCTTGGCCAGCAAATTCATAACCTCGAGGTTGTTCAACATAAACCTCTTCTTTTAACACTCCATTCAGGAATGCAGATTTAACATCCATCTGATAAATCTTCCATTTGTGTTGTGCTGCAATAGACAACATTGTTCTGACTGTTTCCATCATTGCCACTGGTGCAAAGGTTTCATCATCGTCTCTGCCTTGTTTCTACTTGTAGTCTTTCACAACAAGTCTTTCTTTGTGCCTGTCAATCTTGCCTTCAGCATTGCTTTTGGTCTTATAGACTCACTTAACTCCAATGGCATCTTTGCCTTCAGGGAGGTCCACTAACTCCCATGTTTTACTCTTTTCAATTGCACCAATT
>APFE030587583.1:30747-61981 GCA_000404065.3 Pinus taeda | reverse complement strand
TGTACCTGCGTACTTGTACGCTCTATAAGTCAAGGGATGGGTGCGTACTCCTGTAAAGGTCAAAAGGCGCAAGTTTCATCTTAAAAAAGTTACTTGTGTCACTTCTAGAGCTTTCTAGAAGAGTGTTTGACGTGTATTGAGCGCCTCCAGATGGTTCATGCATCCCTATGATAGAGGAACTTATCCCATCAAGAGAGGAGCTACCCCATCCAAAAGAGGGAGTATCCCATTGATGTTGGAAATGAATAACTTCCTCTAGAATACTATAAATACAGGCATTGGGCCAAAGGAGGGGAGGTTGAAAGCTGAACATTCTAAAGGGTAAATGCAGTTGGAATTAGGACTTCCATTGTTGACTTGTGAGGAGAGATCACTATCCTTCCTTGTTGCCATATTGGGAGTGGGTGAGCTTGTCAAAGTAGAGGAAATCTCTTGTTGGACCCTGGGAGGACCTTGCACAACACCAAAGCTCAGGTTGTAATGGTTCCTTTTTTGTTTCCTTAATACAAATAAGTCCATTCTTCTCAATGATTTGTTGTTAATGAATTATTCATGTACTCCTTGGTCTATGTGATGAATATGCTTTGTTTTATGAAATATTCAGGTGTTATGTAATCGTTTGCTTTGTTAGTGTATGCAGGTCTTAAAGTGAAGGAGGAGCTCATCTGGATCAGCAAGGCTGGACTGCTACAACAAGCGTTGGACCTAAGGTAAGATCGAAAAACACTTGATCTCTCATAGAATAACGTGTATTTAGGGAAGGATTGCTCTTGTTTGGTTTGTTTGTCACTAGAGAGTTTTAGACTCCTAGGGAGGTTAGGTTTGTCCGCAAACATAACTCTTTCCGCATGACATTTCTGATCCCTGTGGTGTGCTTGAAGAAGCACTTCCTTGATTTCTGAAGGCTGTTCGAATTCCAACTTGTGGTGTGGCTTGCTGAATTTGCTGTGGTGGAGGAGGAACCACCAAAGAAGGATTATTTGCTGCTGTCCCTTCCTTTTCTTCTTCATCATGAGACACAATTGTCTTCACATTCACTATTTTTTCCAAGCTTCCATCCCAAGCTTCATCTTCAATGAACTACACATCCTTGTTTACAATTAATTTCTTAGTGGATGGATTATAGAGTTTGTATGCTTTTGACTCATCACAATAGCCAACAAACACACACTTCTGCCCCTTACTATCAAGCTTTTTCCTTAGCTGATCCGGTATATGTGCATAAGCTACACAACTGAATACTCTCATGTGAGTGACTGTTTTCTTTTGACCACTCCATGCTTCTTCTGGTATTTTGTTCATGACAGCTTTAGTTAGGCATCTATTCAAGATGTAAACTGCGCAAGTGATAGCTTCTGCCCAATACTCATGTGGCAAGTGTTTTGCCTTCAGCATACTTCTGACCATGTCAAGAATGGTCCTATTCTTTCTTTCGGCAACACCGTTTTGCTGAGGTGTATACCTTGCGGTAAACTGCTTTTGTATGCCATTCTCTCTTCAAAAATGTAGAAAGTCTTGGGAGATGTATTCTCCTCCTCTGTCTGTTCTGAGCACTTTGATATAATGTCCACACTGCTTCTCAACAAGAGTTTTGAAGTGGTGCAATTTCCCAAACACTTCACTCGTCTGTTTCAGCATATACACCCATGTCTTTCTGGTGTAATCATCAATGAAAGTTAAAACATATCTATTTCCGGCAAATGATGGTACTTGCATCAATCCACACACATCAGAGTGAACTATTTCCAAGGGTGCTTTTGCCCTTATACTCTTTAATGCTGGAAAGCTTTCTTTGTGTTGCTTGCCCAAGATGCAGCCTTCACAAAGGTTGTCCCGTTTTTCAATCAATGGCAATCCTTTTACCATTCCTTTTCTGTGCAACAAATTCAGGCCTCCGAAATTGAGATGTCCAAATCTCAAGTGCCATAACCAATTCTCATCTTTCACTTGTTCCTGAAAGACTTCTTGTGTTTACAGCTGCAATAAGTTCTTCCTTCCTTCAAATCTGCCCCTGAGGTTGAGAGGAAACATTCTATTGCTGGTCATCTGCACCTGTGCAACGATCTTCTTACTATGAGGTATATCTTGTGATTGTACACATATCATCCTGAAGAACACATTGTAACCTTGTCAATGAGCTGTCCAATGCTCAAAAGATTACATTTCAGACCAGGTACATAGTATACCTCTGGCACAATCATCTGTTCTCCATTTCTTGCTCGGATACTGACTCTGCCCTTACCCTTAACAAATATCTTACTATCAGTCCCTGTTGTTACCTCAGATTTCACATTCTCATCCAGATTGGAAAACATTTCAATATTTCCAGTCATGTGATTACTACAACCTCAGTCTAAGAACCAAACATCTTCTTGTTTGTCTTGTGCAATGTTACATGTTAAGAACACATTCTTTAGATTCTTATTTTCTTCATTTGCAAAATTAACATTCTGCCTACTATTCATGTCATTTTGTTTTTTCCTACATTCATTGGCATAGTGCCCAAATTTCTTACAATAATGAGATTGGACTTGGGATTTGTCATACCTTTGTCCGTGAGCTTGCTGTTTGCTTGAACCTTAATCCTGGTTCTGATTGTAGCTTCTTCCACTTGTGCTTATAGGATAATATATGCCTCTATTTTGGCTTCTTCCACGACCTCTGTTATTTGCTCTGCCTCTACCTTTTCTTTGGGTGAAAGACATCTGAGTCTTGAATGGTTGTTCAAAAGAGGAAATTGTTCCTCTACTCAGTCTGTGTTCATGAGACATAAGAGGAGCACTCCGTTCATCTACCATGAACTGTGAGAGATCTTTTGTTTCTTCTATTTCTACCTCAACAGCTTCAAACCTTGAGGGTACACATCTCAAGATCTTCTCTACGATCCTTCTTTCTTCAAGGATTTCACCATGAGATCTTATCTGGGTTATCAGCCTAATAACCTGAGTGAAGAATGAATCTATTGTATCAGATTCCTTCATGCTGAGTGTTTCAAAGTCTCCCATCAACATCTGCAACTTTGCAGTCTTCACCTTCTCCATGCCTTGATAGGCAGTTTTGAGAATATCCCATGCTTCTTTGGATTTTGTTGCTGCTGCAATCCGTGGAAAAATACTTTCATGTACTGATTGGAAGAGGAAAAAGAGAGCTTTGGCATCCTTCTTCCTGCCGCTCTTCAACTGGTCCCTTTCTGCTACTGTCCAAGCAACCAATGTTGTTGCATTTGCAGGTTCAGCGTACCCAGTTTCTACCAGCTCCCATATTCCTTGAGAAGCAAACAATGCTTTCATTGTTATGGACCAATAACTGTGATTTTTTCCATTGAACTGTGGCAATTGGGAAATTTTCAAACCTATTCCAGCATCTGCCATCTTAACTCTGTATAGGTAAAGAAGAGATACTGACTGTAAAATAAAAACAGGCAAAAACTCTCTGCTGGAAAAAATTTGCTCAATAAACGTCTTACAGCTCCTACAGTGAAAAAAAAACTCTGTTTTTGTCTCACTGAGTGCCTAGACTAGCTCTAATACCATGTTGGGATTTTCTGCTAAATTCCATAACAAACAGACAGCTGAAAATTTTGTTTTCTGGAAATGGTGTTGGAGCAACAGGATTCGGTGTTGCAGCAACGCGGAATAATACTCTATTTCTGTTAACACAGAAAAAACAGAAAACTGCTTACTAGAAACGGTGTTGCGGCAACAAGACTTGGTGTTGCAGCAACGCGATTTTTGACGTCAAGTCACTCGGTGTTACGACAACACGTTGTTGACGCTAAGTCACTTTAAGATAATTGACGCTTGGTGTTGCAGCAACTAAAATAATTGACGTCAAGTCACTTATAGATTTACAGTGAGACAATTGACGCTTGGTATAACAGCAACTAAAACAAGTGGCGTCAAATCACTAATAGACTTACAGAGTAATAACAAAGTGCTTTTGACACTTGGTGTACCAGCAATAGAAAACAATCAAAACAGTAAACTTGTATTCATAAACAATAAATAAGGTGATACAGTAAACTTAACTGTTACAAGAGGAACACTTCAGTTCCATAAATCGATTTTCTCTATCTCAGAAAATCGCAGGTTCAGCACTGCTGTGCATTTACAGAAGAGACTTACTTTTGTTCTTCTAACCTTCACTCTTTTCTCTCAGAGTACAAAAACAGAACTGTTGTTCAAAATCTTTTTCACTCACACAGAAAACAGAACCGCTTACATTTAAAAATAGAATTGTTGTTCGTTGTATTTATAAGAAAATAAATATATGAGTTAAAACAATAAACTAACCAAAATATCTACTAACTCTTATCACAGCTTTTGCCATCATCTCTTCAGCTTTCGTACGAAGAGATGTCTCAAGTTTTTGCTCAACCTCTTCACAGCGTAATGGTAAGTGACTCAACTTCTTGCACTGGACGCATGAAGCAACTAAACATTTAGGGTTTGGACAATCCAAAACTTGTGCACACTTGTCTATTTCATATGGAATGTTACAGAATGGGCAATAAACCAAGTCTTCAATTTTGTGGTCAACTATTGACTGTTGGGCCTGCCGATATTCATATCATTCAATAACATCATTTGGAAGAACTCTCTTAATCTCTGATAAACGAATTGACGCGTTGCATGTATCGATAGTCATGCAAGATAGATGACCAGCCGCTTTGAAACCTCCGTAAGGATTTGGTCAAGTCGCTTCCCTATACATTTAAAACAGAACTGATGCCCATTTTGACACTGTACAATATTTTCAATTTGATATTCCCAAAAGCAATATTCACATTCGATATCTTCATCTACTTCAACTACTTGTATCTCTCTAAGGCTCTTAATTTTAAAATTACTACTCGGTGCAATATGCCAATTTTCTGATTTTAAACTCTGCACAGTTGCAGTTTTTTCACCATTTATTTCATCGAACCCACCTGTTTCGTTGAATATCGCCTTGCCCTTGTCTTTTTGGAAGTTAATCTGAACTCGTAACTCCATGATCGATATATTTAGAGTCGTAGTCTGAATAAGATGATGAACATGCGGCTATATTTCCCGCCGGACTTGCCCGTCAGAGATTGGTAAAATAAAAAATGCTAGAATAATCTTAAGTGCATAAGTGTGGAATAAGGGTAAATTATAAATACAAAGAAAGACGAAACATAATTAAACACAATTTTACCGGAAACTTCCAAGCCGACAATATTTGTGGCCCACGATGGACAGGAGTGTGTTTATGAGAATTATTTTGTGATGTTTCACACGTGTTTTTTCTTTTTGTTTTCTTTGTTGGGATCTTTGAGTTGTATGATTTTTGGGTATGGGGTAATGGAATTTAAGCTGGTTAATTTTGAACATCATATAACGTGCCTATGAAACAAAATTGTCTCCATGATTTCACATCGTGGTTTTCCGATGTTTGCATTATTTTCCAACTCAATAAAAAAAAGGTATTCAAGAAAATTGTTTCCATGATTTCTCATCGCTTTCTGATGTTTGCATTCATTTGCAACTCAATAAAAAGCCTGATCAAGAATTCTGCGGTGAGTAACAATTCCATAACCATAGTCGTAATGGTTTTGAAAAATAATATGTTGATGATAATGGTGGAGTTCCACTTCATTTTTATAGAAAATTTTTATCATATTAAGTAGCTTAGAATAGCTTAGATTTATCTTAATTTTAAATTTACTATGTTTTTAGAGGGATTAAAATATTTTGTTTTATATTAGTTGGTAGATGCTTAAAATAGATTTGAGCTGGTATATATGAGAATATTGAGAATATTGGAAAAACTATAAGTTACCAAAACCTAAAGCCTAAAAATTCCCAATGATAAATTGACTTTTAATTCAGTTTTTTTTGCTTTTTTTATATAATTTCATCAATTCAAAATGTTTACTTAAGAAGATAGGATAAGACATTATATTTCCTAATATATATATTATATATATATATATAATATTATATAGTATAATATATATATAATATTTTAATTTATAAGCTTCTTGAAATGGTTCTATTAGTATAAAAATTATTATATTGAGCACAAAGAGTTTTCGATATCACAAAAGACAACATTGGGAAACAAGAGCTTCATCTAGTTGTACCAAACAATCCATCAATATAACTAGTTTAATTTCGATACAGACACTACTCATACATGAAATAGACAAAAGCCAAACTATATCAGCCTAATTAAATCATGCTTATCACCAACACATTTGTCAAATTACTAGGAAAGATGGCATAAGATGAGCCATAGTAAAAAAACAAAACAAGATTCGTTCAACATGAAACCAAAATTATAAGTGTTGACCATTAAGCTGCCTAAGGAACAACAATCGTCACCACAGGTTCACATCAACTTCCACCTAAAAAAGAGAGTGCTAAAAAGGTGGTTGTCACTTCAATCCAAGAATATGATAAGAGATAGGGTGAGCAATTCCCCTAAGTTGAAGAAGCAATGAGTAAGAGAGAATTGATGACAACAAGAGTTTCAATGAGCTCCCCTAAGTCAATATTAGAGTGAGAAAGCACATATTTCTCAATCCTTGTAAGGCAAGATACAATATCATGCAAGGTATAGCAGATATTTCGACAAAAATTTTATAGTTTTCTACCTGCTTATCTCTAAGGACCATTCATAGAAAAATTTCCATCTATTGTTGTAGTGCAAAAGAGTGGACAAAATGGAGCTTGTGCCTTCTAAATTTTCCAGGGTCCATTATCCACTTTAGGGAGACACCTTCAACTTCTGAATCTAAGAAATATGTTGAATCACCAAACTCCTTTGCTTCAAGTGGAAGAATTTCCTTTCTGACCTTAGGAGGGATCGAATCAAAGTAATTAGCTAAAAAATCCCAACCAAACAACTGACATTGGTGGGAAGAAGAACCACTTGCACCACCTTTGTGACTCGACATTCTCTACCAAGGAGCCATCAAGAACAATAGAAGCAAGTATTACTAACATCACAAATGAACTCTAAACCCTTGTGAACCCAAATGATAGTAAGCTATCAAAACTGAAGGAAGCAATTGTACCCAAAGGCTATTACCCCTAAAACTATATAGTATTGAAGGTTCTGTGAAACAATAAATACTAACCGAGCTCTTGTTAACAAAATGGCATGTGATGAGGAGCCATACCTAAGTAGTAAAATTATAGGAATCCCCCTAGAAGAGAAAGGATACCAAAATTTGAGAATGAGGAGACTTGCGAAGAGTGAAGAAGAAGGGATGTCACTTATATATTAAGACATCATCAATCCAAACCACTGAATGAAGCCCCACTATGAAGACACAAAACAAGGAGAAGGTCGAAGAGATATATCGACAGAGGAAATTGACAACGAAATTAGCAATTTTAAAATGAATTAGAAAAATTTCATGGCTACTCGACTCCATAAGAAAGAATGAAGCTACTAAGGCGAAACCATGCTAGAGAGAATTTTAAAATAACCTAACACCATTAAAACCATATGGAAAGAGTACATGGGTACCAAACACCAAAAACCATATTCAGAGAACTAAGGAAATCCCTACCAGATCAAAGCCCTGAGGCGATAAGGTCGCGAGAACTGTTACCAACTCAAAGGCATGACACGTTTTTATGTAATGAGGGAGTAATACAAAAAGCATTGACCCTCTCTTGTTATCACAACACTGCATATACCAAGCCAATTAAATATTGCCATAGAAACATAAATGAAGGTATCCATAAAATGATGAAGGAAATGAAGGTAGCCAACCTCATAAAAAAAATATATCTAATATGGAGACCAAGAGTATGTAAGGAATAAGGAACCCTCTACACCACCCTAAATGTATTTGCAAAGTCGACACCCTAATAGAGCACCCATGCACTTATAATGGAGGAATGATGTCTTAGCACCAGATTTTACATAACATTTTCCACTGCATGCGAGGTCTAGACATGGACGAGTGTGATTTCTAGCACATTGTTTGAAACCCACAATCCTCCCATTGTACAAGCGCTCATTAATGAGCTCACAATATTGCTTCTTAGGATCCTTCACTACAGTAACATCTTCCCATCAAAAACCAATCCATATTAATTACTAATGTAATTTTGTAGCTCTCCCATATGGCTACCTGCAATCAGCATTTATCATGAAAGGAACTGGCTAGGTTATCCCTCTCGTGAAAAAAATGTAAACACAACGTGATGTATGGTGTGACACTTACTCCAACCTCCACCATCCCTACCTCCACTTGTACCCTTTTGCATGCTAAATAAGATTTTAAGTACCATTGTAGACCTCATTAATAACACCCCTATCGGGGAGAGAAAAATATAAATATGAATATGAGAAGAAAATAAATGTGCTCAATTATAGTTATTATTTATTTTACTTAGTTATTTTTTCAATATTTAATTAATTAATTAATTATATTTAAATTAGTAACCCTAAATCATATGAAATCAATATGAGTAAGTTTGTAATGAGAAAACTACGAGTATAAACAGTAAATTAACAACTATTTGAATAATTTGTTTAATGGTAGAGATTATTTAGTATTAATATATAATCGATGATAATTCCCTATTTAAATTATTTAGTTTAATATATTAATAATAATTAGATAACAAAAAATTTTATTATGAATTTAATAATGAAAATTGTTTTTAATTATATAATCAGTAGTATGTAGTATTAATTTAAATGTTGTCCTATGTAGTTAATAAATAAGTAGAATAAGTAAATATATGTAATATTATATATTGTTAGCAGTAAGATGTGTATTTAATAATTTTTGACATTAGTATATAAATTAATAAGAGTATTATTAATATAATAATAATGGATATTGTTTTTTTTATGACTTTTTATTATAGTTATTTTTCTAGTGTTTTAAATATTATTTTAATAATCTTATTATATTTTTTATTTAGAATAATGTGGCAAAGGGGAGGGAGGAATATTGAAGAGGAAAGGAAAGGGGATGGTTTATTTAGAGGACATGGTAAGAGAAGTGTTAAATGAAGTAGAAATTAAGATTTGTTAAGAAGGTTAAAGAGGGGAATCTAATTGTTTCTAATCTCTATGTTATTGTCTTTGTTTAAATTGGTAATGTTTTCTATAATCTCAAAAGCTTCTCTAATAGATTTGAGGCATCATATGCCTTGGCTATGTTGGGATCTATTGTTCTCAATGTTGCACATGCATTGCACGGATAAAGGAAGTTCTCTTAACCTTGACCTTATGATTCTAGTAATTATGTTATGATCATGATTATGATGATGTTTATGTATGTATAAATGTATGTATGTATGTATATTATGTTTGACAGGGTCATCATGGATCATGGTTATTTATGGCTAATGTCTATATGTATATATGTATGTATGTATGTCATTGTCTGACTGGATCATGATTGTTAATGTTTATATATATATATATATATATATGTATGTATGTATGTATGTATGTATGTATGTATGTATGTTGTTGCCTAATAGGGTTTTCAACGATCATTCTTATGAACGAATGATTGGCTATGTAGGTGAATTACATGAAGACCTTTATGGTTTATGAGGAATCAAGCTGGCAAGAGTAGTCATGAAAAATATACCAGGTTTGTATCATGTGGATAAGAATTGATATTATGTGATCATACTATGCCTATGTTTATGTTATGGCTATGCAGAGGGATACATCAGCAAAATGAGAGAAATATGGTTTGTGAGATGTTGGGACAAGCATAAATAATACACTGGAAGAAAGGTTGTTTGGTAAAGATAGTTTGGTTCTGGATGTGTGGTACTATTGTTGTGCATATGTTGTATATATTGTACATGTTGCATCTGTGATGTTGCGTGCATGCGGTTTTGTGTATCTATAGAGTGTGCACATGTTGTTTACGCAATGTTATGTATACAGTGGTACATATAGTGTTGTGCAAACATAGCATATACAATGTTGGGTATAAATGGTGTTATGTAAATGTTGTATATGCAGTGTTATGTACATACGGTGTTGTGTGCATGTTATACATGTGGTTCTATGTACATATGGTGTTGCGTGCATGGTTGTACAAGTTGTGTTGTGAGCATGTGGTGTCATGTACATGTTGTACATGTGGTGTTGTGTGCATGTGGTGTTGTTTACATGTCATGCATGTGATGCTATGTACATGTGGTGTCATGTACATGTCATGCATATGGTAGTGTGTACACTTGGTATTGTGTACATAGTGTAGATGTGGTGTAATGTACATGTGGCATTGTGTAAGCATTGTGCAGGGGATGCCATGTACTTCTGATGTTGTGCATATGTTGTGCAGGTGGTGATGTGTACAGGTGGTAGTGTGTACATGTTGTACATATAGTATTGGTGTTCATGTTGTGTTGTGAGCATCTTGTACATGTTGTGCTGCAGGCATGAGATACTATGTATGTGCATTGTGTAGTTACGATATCTTGACACACGTATTCATTGTGTTTTACTTTGTGTACGTATATATATTGTGTGGTGTTGTACACCAGTTGTAGGAGTATGTATGAGTTGTATGTTAGGGGTAGGTGCATTTATTGCATGGTGTTGTATGTTTTGTGTGGTGCTATGTGTCTGTCGCACACTATGTCTATGTGCACATGGTTGAGGAAAAGGCACTGGGTATTTGTCGGGTGTGGCAACCAATCTAGTGTGCATATGAAATAAAGACAAATGTAGAAGCTAAGGATTGATTAAAGGATAAGTATCAGTATTTTATTTTAGTTTTATTATGCATGTGTTTTATGATTTTGGTTTAGGATGATTACATGTGATCTATGAATTTTTTTTTTTTTATGATGGTTACATGTGATTTATGATTTCGATTTATGATGGTTGTGTTTTGAGCTAACTCGATGTACATGATGATTTGGTTAAAGATGCTAGTTTGACGTATTGTTACAAGAAGTAAATAGGATTTCAAGCGTACCTTATTCAAGAGCCACCAATGAGGTATGATTTCAAGTTATTTCAATTTATTCTAAATCTAATGGCAGTTATGTGCTCGGTACCGGAAAGCATGAAATGTTGAGTTGGGTGGTTGAAATTGACTGCAAGAATTTGCAACAACAAAAGGAATTGGAAAATGCAGCAATATGCTGGTAAAGTATTTAGGAGTAGGGCCACTACGGGACAGTAGTACTCAATAGCATCCATTGATTGCCATGAACATGCTATGACTGATATGATGATTTTAAGGCAGGAATATGCCTTGGTTTTTGTATCTTCTGATTCAAACAACCCTTGCCAAGGGATGGATTGCCCAGGATAGGGGTGCTAGCGGAACTTGCAAGGTGAGTGACTGCACAGAAGAGGGTGACCGGATTTCCCGAGGGACTATGTAGCAGAGAAGGGAAGACCATGGATGGACTTATTTTGGTCACCAACATTGTCATATAGAATTAGATGCACAATGGGAGTACACCTTGGAACAACGAGTCAGTAACTGTTCATTGAGAGGATAAGTGGCATAGGATTGTAGCACTAGACATTGGATGCAACTTTGAATTTGACAGTGGATTCTGGAGTTACTAGGAAGGAGGGGAATCTTGGTATTACTTTAGGAGTGGACGTGTGAGCCTCTGGATTCCTTTGTTGCAGATGTAGGCATCATATCGTTTTATTTACTGGTTGAGGAAATGCGTATGTGTATATATATATATGTGTATATCATTGTAAATACTCTATCGAGATGGATTTATAAAGTTCCATAGATAGTATGATTATTTTTTGGGTGAAGAAAATGTGTTTGTGTGTATATATGGTCATTACTATAAATATCGTGATGATTTGTGTTATAAATCTCCACTAAATAGTATGATTGTCATGTTTTAGTAGTGGTAACTGTCAATACTACAAAAGAGTCATGTTATAAAACTCCATGGGAAGTATATTTTTTTTTAGTGGTCTTTGTGGTTATAAGTGTCAATGAACATCGAGAACAGTGTTCCCCCAAGGGGGAGGGTTCTATAACATCCCTAGTTAAAAAATCACATAAAAATATGTAAGACCACGGTTCGTGGGACATGTATTCCAAGCTGAATGGTGGGAAACACATCCGGCAAAGCCAATGGCAAAGGATTTGGAGAGGTAAAATGGCATTTTTGGCACATTTATTTATGAAAATAATGGAAATTAGGAGAAAATGAAGGTGAAAGGTCAGAGGTTACATGTGAGGACGAAAAGGAAGGAAAACAATGGAAATTAAGAAAATAGAGGCCTCATTAATAAAGATACTTCTGAGGACCAATAGGTAAGCTTTTGCTCAAGATTTTCATTGGATCAAGAAAGGAAAAGAAGGTAAGAGTAAGGAAGGAGCAAGCAAGGAAGAGCAGGATCAAGTAGCCACAACAATATTCTTTGCAGGTATCGATTTTCATGTGTATTTTCCTTGCTAGATCTAGCATGCATGGTATTGAATGTGGTTATTTTCTATTATGGCATGGGTTTTTCCAGGTGTGGCAATGTTTTTAGCCTAGCCTTTCCATTTCTAGATAGCTATGGTGTGATGGGTTTCTCATGTTTTGGTTGAGTTAGATTTCTAAATGGATTCGAAGCTGAGTGAGGAATATCTCTGAATAATAGAGTGCACGACCTAGTGGTCACTGAACCACACTGTGGATCACTGTAAAGCCACTAGCCTAGTGACCCTTCAGATGGACTATGGGTTGTGATAAAGAAAAGATTGTGTTGCCTCTATGGGCCAGGAAATCATTTCCTGTTAATGGAGGGATATACGGTAAAGCGTAGAGGTGGTTTACCTTGATTAGGCCTAGGAATCCTTGCTGATGAATGGTGAGATATTCGGTAAAACCTAGAGGGTGGTGTCTTGATTTAGGGCCTAGTGATCCCAAGATCAAACTATGAATTGCAGTACAACCTGAGAGACTAGGAGACGAAAATTCGTCATGCTATAGGTGAAGAAACTCAATGGCATCCATGCTTGTTTGACCTAGCGATCTTGTGGAGATCATGGAAGATCTTGTTATTACATGTTCATTATGTTTGCCTAGTGATTCAGGATGGATTATAGTAAAGCCTAGTTTCTACTGATGAGGGTTAAGTGGTTTAGCCTTGGGATGCCCTCGTTGGTTCTTTTGGTTTGAGTCACGCATTTGTGCTTGGAATATGGCACAGGGGTGAATCGATGAAGAGATATTTGGCTCAGCCATTATATGGTAGGGTGGAACATGGTAATCCCATCCTGGGTTTGGATTTTGCATCATTAATATGAGGTTATTTCTCCTTCGATTTCTATGAATATTATACTAGTTTATATGTAGATCATATGGTTGTGCTTTCATTCGTATTTCTATTGGTTATGTATGTGTTTTAATGGCAAAGGCTATCTATGGCTGTCATCGTGTTTTTGCTTGTAAATGAATGAACAATGTATCTATGACCTAGTAGATTATAATGCAACAAATGATATGAGGGAAAAATGGTTCTTAGCGATTCTCATATAAGTATGACATCCATATGCTTAAATGTGTTGTTTACACCTACAGATTCCATATTTGTGATATGTTTGATGAAATGCATATCATGGCTGGTAGGGGTCTAGTTAAGGACTTGTTCAAGTATTTACTTTTTCATCGTTGTTTCCCTATTATCTTACTGATCTGCAGATGTCATTCAATTCTTAGTAGTTATCTGGGCTTTGGCCCTGAGAAAGTGGCTCAAATCCCGAGAACACTGGCACAACGGTGAGAAAAATAGGCCATGGATGCTGGCATACCTTGTCATGAGAGCATCCAATGCCTTCTTGACATTAGCATGCCCATAACATGGGAGCGTCCAGATGTCAAGGGGTCTAAAACCTAAATAGGACTCAGGGTTTGGTAAGCAGAAAGGTTTTGATGGTTCTTAGGAGTCATAATGATGACGTTGAAGGTCTGTTTGGTGTGTTTCCATTAGTTCCACTTCTTTAACATGACATAGGAGGTCGAATCATATCATAGGAGCATCTCATCACATGTTTACCCTATTTGTTCGGTTAATTGGGTAGATGTGGAAGGAGGGTGTTACATTGATAATTAGGAGAGATGGTGAATTTGAAGTAGGATAGAACCACAACATTTTCTTAATTCAAATTTAAAATGATAAACATTTGGCTTAGCTGTAAACTTATTGTACATCAAAAGAAATGAACATGAGCTCCAAAAATTAGATTTGGATTGACGTGTTTTATTATATCACAAACGATGCTCTCTAACGGATGTTTCTTCATAGATCTCCATGCAATATTCATAGAACATAGGTTCCTTGACAGATATCCATGTGGAATGGCATGTCATACCAAGCCGGTAGGAATGTGGTTGCAGCTAGACTAAGATCGGTTTCATTACCAAATTTGACCAACATGCATAGGAAGATGCCATTGAGCTAAGTCACATTTCATGCTCTCAAGAAACATGTGAACGAACTGACATGAACAGGCTAAAGTGTTGAGGTATAAAACATTATTGGATTTTACCCTCGAGAGAATTGATGAATTAGGTGTTAAGTATATGTCACAACCATCTGAACATCTCTTAGTCATTCACCAAGAATGATCTGCATGAGGGGCTCTGGAGCATTTTTTGTACCATTGAAGTAGGTGGCCACCATTTCTATAAAAAATGCACACCATGAGTACCAGCAAGACAACAAGCAGTAAAGAAACAAGCAACCAAAGTATATGAATATTTGGCGGCCAGGTAGCATGTGCCTTTCAAAGAGGTGTAATGGGGCTTTAGCAATGTATAACCATTTTTCACTACATAAAGATTGTCTGCATTACCATTGTAAGCACATTCTCTCTCACCAATCTCAGTACGACATCACATAAAAGAAAAAAAAAACAATCATATGTACAAATCCACACAAATCACTCAGACACACCTCTACACTACTTTATGTACATAGAATCAAATCCCACATCCCTTCCATCTTCTTGGGCCCTCCCTTGAAGGATTCAAGCCCATACATGCTCTGATACCAAGTTGAAAATTGGAAGAACAACCATGATACATAGAAATACACATAAAAATTTTGTATTTTTAATTTGAGGCCTTTACTAATTTATAAGACAATTATATAGTTGAAGTTAGATCCAACTACTTTTAACCTTAGAGATAGGAGTGGAGAAAATCTCTCAACTATCTCCTACAAATTCCAAACCAAATCCAAACTTAGCATGGAAGCCAAGTAAGCATTATTTACATGTTTTTTTCTTTAATTTTTTTCAAGGATATTTTAGATAGAGAAATTTTATGTTGTCTAACAAGAAATATCATAGTATAGGTGTAAAAAAAATCATCTGGATGACAGTCAAAATTGAATATATTTTTTTTCTACACACCAAATATATTTTTATTTTTGTTTTAAAAGAGACATGTGTCAACTCCATGTTGAGAAAATACATAATAAAATATGGTCGTCATACTGAGTTATATAGTGCACCTCTTGGAACAATAATTATGTGGATATATGTCCCCATGAATGTTGGTACATTAATTTTTCTTTTAATCATAATATTTATCATGTGGAAGTATTTATCATAAGGTCATAAATGAAATATGTTGGCATATTTTGGTCATCTTCTCTTTAACACATGGAATTTCAAATTATATCTACCTTACATTTCTAAATCTATGTTTACCTTTCCACGCCTACATAATAAAAGTGTGAATTTTCCATGCAAAATTTCAAATGAAAAATTACAACAAGTGAATCAACCATCTAGATAGATCAACCACATTTACTAATATGGTTGTATTACTATATACAAAGTGGAAATTAAAAAATTATGCTCAACATCTGCATTCAAATATAAATATTGATTTTCTTTGTTATTAATTATCAACCACATATCAACTTCATATTAAAAATGGAATGAATTACACATCAATTGAATTTCTTTACTTTCAATTATTTTATTTGTGTAAAACTATTTTATTTAAGGTAAGCATTAAAATAATTTATTTATGAACATCTCTCTCTCTCTCTCTCTCTCTCTCTCTCTCTCTCTCTCTCTCTCTATATATATATATATATATATATATATATATAATATATATATATATATTAAATGGTTCATTATCATCGACAGAATCAATCCCTAATAAACATCAAATCACTTAATTAATGATACATCTCATGTTGCTAAAATTTTAATTTTTTTAAAACTTAACTAAGTTATAACTTTATTTTAAATCATTATTTATTATCATTACAAAAATGATCAATATATGACTTAAGCATACTTACATTTAAAAAAACATGTAACAAGATTTTTAAGCATGGAAATTCACCACCACTTCACCATGGAGACTGTTAACCTATAAATAGTCTTTGTGACAATAAGATGGCTAATACCATGACTTACCAATACCACATGCCCAAAAGCCCATAAATCATTTAATATAGCACTTGTTAATATGACATTATTTTTAATTAATCAAATTAATTAAAATGACAAAAATGGCAGCTTTAAATATAAATCTCAATATTTGATTTGTGAATACTACTAACAATATTCTAGATAATCTAGAATATTGAGTGGAAGTTAAAACCATACCATAAACCTAATAATTATTGATAAGTAAATTAAAATTTGGAAGCCCATGCTAAAATAAGACCCTTATAAGGGTAATTAAATTTTTGTTACTTTCAATTACTTGTCTCTACATAAAAAAATATAAATTTACAATTAGATTATTAACTAATCTAGATAATTAAATATTTTATTTAAATTGATATATTGAAATATTAAAAAATATATATATCTACAATTAAATATATTATTAATATACATATTAAAAATAAAAAATAAAAAACCAATTGATCTTTCTCATATTAAAGTGAAAATATAAGAATATTTTATTTATTGATGTTTTATACAACATATTTTTTCTATTAATACTTTTTTTAATGCTACATATCAACTATATGTTAAGTATGGAAACAACTACATGTACTATCAAATGGAAAAGTGTAAGATTGTTGATGGTTTATAATGTTTTCAACTAAAATTAACCAAATATGTATATTTAGCATAACCACATTTTCTAGCACAACTATGTCAATAATTGTGCTTATTATACACCTATTTCATTTTTCTCATTTAAAATTAATGGGGCAGTTAATTTGCAAAGTAACTTGAAAATTGTATTAGTTAAATGTGAAAGGTAAACATGGATTTACAAAATATCATTTGTTATTTGATAAATTACATGGTAATTTCGTAATTGTATTTGGTAAATGTGAAAAATTGAACATGGATTTAGAGATGAAGGGTACTTAATATTTAAAATTTGGTCCATTGATTCAGATAAGACAAGAATATACCAACATTTTCATTTATGACCACAAGATAAATATTTCGATTAATAACATTGAAATATTATACTCAACACATGAAATGAAATATTCTATTTATGGCCTATAGTGAATTTTGTTTTTGTTAACTTTTAAATGTGGCATATCAACTTCAAATTAATAATATAATGAATAGCGTGTCTCCCCTTGTTAGGAAGAAATTTAATTATTTACATTCAATTACATTTTTTCTATAAAATTATTTAGTTTAAGGTGAGCATTAATATATTTTATTTATAGTGAAAATTAGTTTTTTTTCCCATTTTTGGATTTACACAAGAAAGCCAAAAGGGGGAAATATATTATAAAACCAAATTCCCGTCTGTGTTTGTATCATACAAATGGTCACAATATATAAGCATAAGTGACCATAACAATTATGACAAAACTTGATTTTTGGTTCAAACCAATTTGTCAACTTCCTCCAAAATATCTTCATGATTCTATAATAAATCTTTATCCCTATATTCACTCATTCCTCTCTTTTATGTTTGGTTTACTTCATTAAATTTCTCATTACGTAATTTACATATTAAATATAATTCATACGTAGGAGTTATTCCATCACACTCCCCCTTAATGAGCCTATGAACAGATATTTGTTGAACTATTCTCACTCTCATCCTCAATCATATTTATGTTTCTTATTTGGAGTTTTCATTTTATCTTGATTTATCTTCAACCTTCATCTTGTACTTTCCAGAACATAACTAGTGTGTTTATTTAGTTCCATATAAAAAAAAAATTCATCCATTAGAAAACACAGGTTTCATTTCGTTAGTTCTCTAGGAAATATTTTTTCAGGCGTGGTTCAACAACATATCATTGCAAATGCACATTCAACACCCCGTACATCATCAACATCATACTTCAACTTAGATTTTTTGGATGACACATATCCTTACCCTATGTTTTCTAGATAGCTTGTAACCTTAACCCAGGTTTTATCAGATTACCACTAACCATACAAACTTATAGTGGTTTCTTGTGTCCACATCATATCAAATGGATTCTTCTTGCCACAAAAAACATTCCTCTCTCTCAAAAATCAAAAGTGGTTATTCAACACTTCTTTCCTCTTAACAAGTGGTTATTAACCCCCATATCTCTTTAAAGAAGGTATACTTGCCTCATCACACATTATATTGACTTAGGTATATTCTAATTCTATTAGGAATCTATATCATTTTCCATATACTCTCCACATCAAATACATTAGGGACCATTCACCAGTTTATGGATGTTGTTTTTATGGATTAATTATGTTTGCATCTAAATTGTAAACACATGATACTATTATTTAACTTGCTTCATGTCCTACTTCCTAATAGAGGAAATTTTAGCCTAAAAGTGTCCATGAATTTTTCATGTACCTAAAATGTAAGCCAATCAAAATCTTTTAAATTTAAAAAGAGGTACGTGTAAATATTTTAGAGGGGAAAAAAAAAAAATCTTTAATTGTATTTTTGTCTTATCCCATTTTAAGTTTACTCAAATTTGAAGTGTAGATGCTCTTTGGATGTGGAATTTAATGTGGAATTTAATTTCACATCCAATGAGCCCCCATTATACATATTTTTAAGAAGACCCGCACTAATAAAAACTGAACATACATTAAAAAAACATGCTCAACATATTTTTAATTGTATCTTCATTTTTTATCAATGTGGGTCTTCTCAGAAGTATGCATAATGGGTACGTTTTGGATGTGTATTTTAATTCCGCATCCAATGATTGCCTACACCTGAAATTTGAGTAAACCTATAGGGAGATAAGCCAAAAATATAATAGAAAAAAGGTAGTTTTCTTCATTTCCCTCAAGAATTCATAACTCTTATTTTATTATTTTCCTATTGTTTTATTATTTTTCCTTAGGACGCCACATTTAGGATAAAATCTCCCCTAATTCATATATTTACCTTCATTTTCCTTTTTTTCACTTCTCTTGCCTTCTTTTCTAGTTGATTCTCTTTTGTTGCTTCATTTTTTGCTTCTAAGGTCTTCACTTCTCTTCTACTACTTAACTCTTTTTCTTTCTATTGCATTTTTGTATCCAACTTTATTCCTTGTACTTAGCATTTTTTTGTTGCATTCGACTCCTTACTTTTATATTCTCAAGTCATGGATTCCATCATCTTCTTTCTGGATCATCTTGTAGTTGCATCTTACTTGCACTTTTCCTTGTCACCTTATTTTGTCATGGTGTTTGCTTCATTCATAGGGTTGTCTTCATTGTTTTATTATTCTTCCTCTTCGTGGAGTTGGTATCTTGATAATCAGTCTTCTTTCAACTGTCAGGTTTCTTCATCTAAATCTTCCATTGCAATATATGCATACAAAAAAAAGTTTCTTGGAGGACGGATGTATCCATCCAACAAGACACCTACATTAGGGGAATTTTGAGGTTTAAATGGGCCTCCTATGAAAAATGTTCAACCAAAATAAATTTTATAAGAACCACAAGATGATGATGTCAACCATGGGGGATGATTCACCATTTTTGGAGTAAAAAAGTAAAATGATTAAAAAATAAGAAAATAATAAAACTATTTTTTCGACTCGTATTTCCAACTTATCTCCCTAAGAGTACTCATTGGATGAAAAATTTGATTCCTCATCCAAGTAGTAACTATGTTTCATACTTTCTATGTACCCTACTACACAAAAAATGAGAAATACATGAAAGATGTGATTGGAATAATGTTTTATCATATATTTCTAATTTTTCATGTAGCAGCATCCATCAAAAGTATGCAACATGGGTACTCCTTGGATGAGGAAGCAAATTTTGCATCCAACAAGTGTTTCCGTTGGAAGTTTGAGTAAACCCATAGGGAGATAAGTTGAAAATATGAGTTGAAAAAAAAAAAAAAAAAATCTTTTTTCCCTCTAAAATTTGATGAGGTAATCTAATCTTATTTTATTATTTCCACTATTATTTTATAATTTCCTTAGGAGGCCCATTTTAGACCTCAAAATTCCCCTAATGCAAATTTTTTTATACATTTACATGCTTACAAAATATGTTTATTTCTAGAGTTGATTAGGACTCAACAAAACACATATGGCCTTAGTTTAATGAACTTAATTGATGAACCAATTTCATGACTCAATATTGAATTTACTTGTCTCTAAACTCTTTGACAATGGGTGTTTAGTAACACTGAACATGCACCCTTTTTTGTTAGCATCAATAACCTCTTTATAACTTTGAGTTTTTGATTTTGAATCTAATTTTCTTGAAACTTTTATAATTTTAACTTAATTCTTACACATTAATGACTTTAATTAATGTACATTGGCTTTTAAATTCACTCCTTACTTTCTATTTCTATCTTAACTTGCAATAAGGTTTCAACAATATGAATTAACTTTGAGTGCTTACATCTGTCCCCTTTAACTTTATTTGAACTTGATCAAATAGTGAAATTTTTAAACCATTTACTCTCCATGATGACCTGTTATTAAATTACACAATATTTCCTTTTAGTAAAAGAATGTGGCAATAACAAAACTAAGCCTAACAAAGCCAAAGTATTCCCCAAATTTCACCAATTTAGACATATAGCTTCACATTTGTTAAATTTTCATTATGTACATAGCTTGAATTCTATCCTCCTATAATGATAATAATGTATCATTATCTATTTTATTGTTTCTAACAAACCCATATCCCTTTGTAACAATCTCAAGTTTGTAGCCATAACTTTTGTTGTAACCCCCTCGAGTTTCTTTTGTCAACATCATGAGACACTTATGACAATAGGGACGCTGCTCAAATAAAAGACATATTTTTTGTTCCTCCATGTATTCTTGTGAGAAAACTAAATTTATATGGGATTCCTCACATAGAAATACGTGAAATTCAAATATGACGAAAAAATTCCCATGAGAGAAAACCTACTTGTACTTCTACTTTGTGCAGTTTGAAGGTGTGACCACCAATGGCTCGACACATTGCTTTAACTCCATGAAAACAAACAAACATAGCACTTGCCATGACCTTTTGCTATAAAAAGACACCTTCTTACTTTCATTGAACTCAAAATGATTACCATTCAACTTTTCCCAACACGTTGTCGTTGAACTCAAAATGCTTACTATTCAACTTTTTCCTAATCAAAACTCATGCAATCTGCGTAATGACAAATCAGAACACCAGTGTATTATTCTTGTGACATCATAACAAGAATTATTGTATGATATGGACTTATGCAGGAATGAAATTGAATACATATATAAAAATAAAAAAAGATATGTAGTAGAAATAAATATTCATTTCATTAATATCAAAGAATGTGAAGATGTTTACATAGAGAAAAGAATAAAACTAGCTCTGGTGATGATAACTTTTATGTGAGAATAGATGTCATAGATACGTGCCTTTGAACTATGTTACAATGAGCGTTAAGGGAATTTTTATTATTTAAAATCAAGGGGAAACCCTAAGAAACAAAAACCATAACTCTAGGAGATGAAATGCCAATCTTTTGTGGGCACCATTGGGGTTAGTTGGGTAGTCAATTTCTCAGGGTTGTAACTTGGTCACATGATATTCTTTTGACATTTACAATACCTCATTATAAAGTCTCTAGAAGTACTATATAATTTTCGGTAGCCCTGTTCCACTATGGGCCTTCTGAGGACCTCAAAAAACTTTGTTTATAGGGTCAAAGCAACTCCAAAAGTTCATGATACAAAAACTGCTAAAAATAGTAAATGTTGTAGAATTGATGCTTCTGTGATTGATCATAGTTATAAGAAGAGCTTTGGCGTAAACGCGTCGACAAAGGTCTTTTTCATGTGATTTACGCTGAAGCTCTTCTTATAAATAGTAAATGTTGTTATAATCAAGGCAACTTATGAAACTAAATAGAGGTCTAGGTGGAATAGGCAGATGGCCGCCGACATCCACCTAGATCAGTCCTTGCCCCTTAGGAAGTAATGGTCTCCCTTGCATGCAGAGCCTCCATAAGGTGAGGAACTTTTTGTTGAACTTGGTCCCTAGTGAGCCACATGTCCTAGTGGAAGAGTTGGATTACTTTGAAAAATATATATAGCAGTATCCTCTACTGGGGAGTGTTCTTGATCTGTGTTTTGATGATCCTATAAGTTGTGTCTTATTTAATACAACTTTGGCTAAGACTTGTTCGTATCAACTTCTTAGCAACATTGAATGTGTCCAAAAATGGGGGAAAGTATGGCCACAATTGATCCACATTGAATACTAGGTGCAGACCAAGGAATGGTGGAATGATAAGATTGAATAAATTTTCCCCTATAAATTTAGTGATGGTGTAAGGCCCATATCAGAGTTGGTGAATGTTGCAGTGGGCTCTAGTGAAGCGCTCCTTCTGCAAATGTAAACAAATGTTGTCACCCACCTAGAACTTGTGTGGAACCCAATTTTGATCATGGCATTGTTTGTACTTAGCATTGGCTTTGTCAAATATGCCATGGACATGGTGGTGGATGTGTTGGATGCACTCAATGATTTTTTTATCCCTATCAACTTTGGACTAGACATGAGCCAAATTTTCTTCAGTAGATACAAATGCTATGACAACATCAATGGGACACAATGGTTGAAATCTCAATCCCCCCTGAAAGGGTCTATGGTGAGTTGAACTATGGAGAGACTTGTTGTAGCTATTTTGGACATAGGGGAGGATATCATCCGATGTTTTTGGATACTTCGAGTTGTACATGCATAGGATGTGCAAGATCATCTTGTTGATGATGTATGTTTTTCCATGAGTTTGGGGTGAAAGTTTGTGGACTTAGTGATCTTGGTATCCAACAACGACTAGAGGCTTGACCAAAATGCACTTAGGAACTGCCTATCCGAATATGAGATAATGGATTATGGGATCCCAAAGTGTACCAATACATGTTCAGGGAAGAGTTTAACAATGGTTTCTGTTATGATACTCTTCTTACATACTGTCATAATGGAAATCTTGGTAGAAGGAAGGCCCGACATGTAATTGATGGAGATGGATTCCTCGGGATGGTTAGAAATCAATAGAGGCGTATAGAGGCCTTGCTACTTGATTGTAGGTTTTTCAATGATGCAGGAAGTGTGGGATATGATGTACTTCCCAACATCCTGTCGATGGGTCATCCAATAAAAATGCTTCTCTAACACTTGCACTGTCTTTTCTACCCCAAAATGTCCTATGAGGCAAAAAAAGTGTGCCTCCCAAATCATCTTGGCATGCTCGTTTGAAGGAACACAAACGTGTCATAAGTGGAATAAAATTGTGTAATGGAGGTGAAAATATGGGACTTTCTTACCTTCCTGGAGAATATGGTATGTGGTGCTGAATTCTGGATCACTCTTATTAAGATGTGACCATCCCGAAGTCTCATGTCCATAAGGGTAAAGCACAGTGGTGGACGCAATAGCTGGTGGTTGTTTGAGGTTGTCTGCAAAATTATTGGTGTTTCCCTTCTTTTAATTAATCTCCAAATGGAACAATTGTAGATGTCTGGACCATTTACGATGGTGATCGTTCTGCAAGTTTCCTTGTGTTTGTATGAACTATAAGGGTCAGTGGTCTATGTGGATGATTATTTCATTCCCAATAATGTAATTCTTCCATTATCGGTACTCCTGCATAATGGTATATATCTCCTTGTCATAGGTGGAATAATTTTAGATTGTGTCTAATAGTGTCTCACTATGAATGCCATTGGATTCCCCTGTTTGGTAAGAACTACACCAACAACATAGTCGAAGGAATTTGTATCAATTTCAAATGGAAACCACATGTCTTGTAATGTGAGAACTGGTGCAAGGTAGAGGTGATGCCTCAAATTAGAAAAAACCTACTATTGGGATTCAGACAAAAATAAATTTTCTTTCACTCTCCCCTTGCTGCTTGACTCAAAGGCCAAGTGATATGAGATAATCCCAACACAAATCTACGATAGAAATTGGCAAGACCCAGAAAGGTGTGGAGCTATGTTAGAATTATTACGGCTAGCCAATCCCAAATAACTTGTATCTTGGTTGGGTCCACATGGAAACCCTGCTCACCAATGATGTACCCGAGATATTGAACCTCGATCATACCAAAAGTGTATTTATCCAAATTGGCACATAATTTGTATTGTGACAATGTTTGGAGGACCTGTCAGATATGGTATATGTGCTCTTCCCAACTCTAGTTAATGATCAGGATATCATCCAAGTACACTACAATGAATGAGTTGGTGAAGGGCCGAAATATTTCATCCATCAATTGCATGAAGGTTGTGGGGGAATTTGTCAACTTGAAAGGGATTTCTAACCATTCAAAAAGGCCCTCGTTGGATTTGAAGGAAATTTTACACACGTCGGAGGGTTCAATAAGTGCCTAGTGATAACTAGACTTGAACTCAATCTTGCTTATATATCCCCCCACTTGAGCTAGTCCAAAAGGTTATCAATCTGTGGGATCGGATACCTATAGTAGATAGTGATCTTATTCTGCACTTGATAGTCAATACAAAGCCTATAGGTTTCATCCCTCTTTTGTGCAAACATGATTAGACTACCACAAGGTGATAAACTTTGCCTAATGCACCCTTTGTTGAAAAACTCCTAAATCTACCTCTTGATCTCATCATTCTCCAAAACAAAATATTGGTATATTAGTCCATTGGGTAGCAACACCCCTGGGGTAAGATCAATGGAGTTCTTGACTTGAAAGTGTATGGTTACTGATGTGGGTGAGGTGAAGACATCCCTATACTCCTCCATGACCTAATACATCTGTTGTTGCTGTGTCGAGGAACACTTTCTGGAGGTTGAGGATGTGGCCACAGTCTTCCTCTTATTTTAAGGGTGAATCATAAGGAAGGAAAATTTCCTGATATGGGAAATCATCTTATTGCATTGTTTAGCAAAGATCAAATAAAAGGTGGTGAGTTGTGATACCTCTAGAATCCTTTACAAATTCTGACCCAAAGTAATAATAACATAACGAGATGTAGATTTATATACAAAATGATGCTTCCATAGGTATGGATGACCTAATAAAACATCCCAGACTTCCAGAGGGATAACATCACACAATACCTCAACTGCAAAGGGCTTAATACTCCAAGGCATGCAGGACTATTGGATGACATATAGATCTCTTCCTTCATGGAGCCACCCAATGGTGTACGACTATGGGTGAAAAATTATTGGAAGCTTCAATCTCTTAACGACCTCAACTGAGATTAGGTTCTTCTGGCTCTCACTATCAATGATGAACTGCATTGACGAACCCTTTACACACATTTACAGGTGGAAGAGATGCTCCCCCTCCTCTATGTTATAACAACCTGAGGTTAAAATTTCATGCAATAAAGTTAATGAAGGAAAAATAATATGAAGGTCGTGGGACACATATTCCAAGCGTAATTTTGGGAAAAACATCCTAGCGGGTATTCATTTTGTTTTATTATGGCTAAGGGGAAATTGGAAAAGTCAATGGAAAAGGCTTTGGAAAGGAAAGAGGCATTAATTGGCATTTTATTTATGAAAATAAAGGGAATTAGGAGAAAGGGAAGGTGAAAGGTGATAGGTTACATGTGAGGAGGAAAATGAAGGAAAATGAAGGAAAATAATGGAAAATTATGAAATTAGAGGCCTCATTAATAAAAATGCTTATGAGGATCAGTTCACAACCTTTTTTCAGTTCAATTTTGGAGCTCTTTCTCTATTCTCTCACTCACTCATACTCTTGCGCCCTTAGAGAATTATTGTAGCACTCTAGCATTAGAGAAAGGAAATAAAAGTAAAAATAAGGAAGGAAAAGGAAAGAAAATATCAAGGAAGAGTTGGATCAAGTAGATACAATGGGATTACTTGCAGGTATCGTCTTGCATGTACAGTTTCCTTTCTAGTTTAGGAATGCACGGTATATCCATGTGCATATTTGGTTCTCTTATTTTCATTAGCCTGGGTTTTTCCAGGTGTGACAGTAGTTTTAGCATTGCCTTTCCATTTTCGGATAACCATCATGTGATCAGGTTCTTTTACTTGGTTGATCTAGATTTCCAAATGGGATTGAAACTGAGTGGGGTGGCCTCAAGAAAATTACCAAAGGCCCAGGAATACCTTGATTGGTAAATGATGGGATACACATTAAAGCCTAAGGGTGGAGACAGATAAATTCATCATGGTTTTGGTGGACAGATGCAGAGGCATCCATGCTTGTTTAGGGCCTACTGATCCCTTGACCGGTATATGGCAGGATTGCAGTAAATCCTCGAGCGTATATTCTTTTTTTGTGCCTAGGCATCCCTTGACCAGTATATGGTGGGATACATGGTAAAGCATGGTTCTATACATGAGGGTTTTGGGCCTATGAATCCCTTGATCAATAATGCCAAGATACAAGGTAAAGCGTAAGGAAGCTCTATTTAGTTTCTTTACAAGTTCCACATTCATGCTTGGAATATGGCACAAGGTAGATTTGCTAAAAGAAATATTTGGTTCATCCTAATCTATGGTTGGGTGGTACGTGGAAGTCCCTAACTTGGTTTGATTTTCATATGATAATAAGATCACTTTTACTCTTGTGTATCATGTGTAAATGTATTTATTATGTGCCCTTAATGGTTGTTCTACCATTGATATTTCCTTGGTTATATTGTTGTTACAAGCATGGTTTATGATAGACCTGAGTTGTGGCTATCATCATTTTTTGTTTAGTAGAAGAAATGTTAATGAATGTATGACCTTATATATGATAATTCAACTATTGTCAGAGGGAATCAAACTTTCTTTACGATTCTCATATAAGTATGGAATCCTTATGTTCGGATTTGGATTTATGAACTCTACATTAAATGTTCATGAGGTGTTTAATGAAATGCCTATCATTTTTAGGATGAGTCAAGTCAGGTCCTTCTTAAATTTTTTCGTTACAGGCCTTATAATCTTGTTACTTATCACTTCTGAGTATTTTATCAACTTGTGGGCAGAAGACTGAGTTTTGGAGTGGCTCAGATTTTAGGGTTGTTAGCACAAAACTACTTGAAAAAGACTACAATCACATGGAAGCTGTTATCACCCATAAAAAAAAAAAAAAAATCATTGTGTCAACTCTGCTTTTGGTCATGATTTCAAGGAGGTCTAAAGGTCATTTTAGTCTTGATAGTGGGTAGGTGATAGGTTAAGAGTCTCATTTTCATATCCAAATAAAGTTAAATCAGCTTTGTTCCATGTCCTAGAAGTCTCACATGCTGTCTGAGAAATTGTGAAATCATTTTTGAAAACTAAAAGAGGTTTTCCTTATAAACATTCTTGTCTAAAAAAACGTCCTCCATTTTTGTAATGGCTATCAATGACCAAGAGATAGGAGCTCAGGAGTGTAGTGTTATTTTTCAGGAAAAACAGAGTTTATGAGATATTTTTCGGCGTAAATCACATGATATTTTATTTGTCGATGCATTTCGAACCAACCCATGTGGTTCATCTTTAGGACAAGTTGAAGAATCAGACCCAGTTTCGCATGTCCTGACAATGAACCACACTAGTTGGTTCGAAATATGTTGACAAATGGAATATCATGCGATTTAAATCGAAAAATCTCTCATAAACTTGATATGGATCACAGAAGCCTCAATTCAACAAAAACAAAGTTATTTTTATTGGTTGATGAAGTAGTTGTTTCTTGCCACTCCCTCATTTTGTCACCTTTCTCGCCATTTTCGAATATCATTCCTTAAAGAAGTTACCCAAGCTCCTCTCTATCATTTACTTTTCAACCTTTGCATGTATGAGTTAGCTATCACCATTGAAAAGTTAACTTTTTGACAAACAACTTGTCTAAGAATTTCTTTACAGTTGTCATATTTTTAAGAAGGAAGTTTGGGTTATAAAGGGAAATTGCCATGAAAATGAAAGGATAAAAAGAAGGCTATCATGGATGACCTCAACTTCACACAAGCTTTCATCCAGATAGGTTACATGTATTTCTACTAGGAGCTGCAAGGGGATTTGTGTGTTCCTTGGATTATTTTGAGCTGTTGGTTTCAAAAGGAATTTTTAGGAAAATGCAAATTAGTTTCAAAAATATGAAGGAGGTTTTTTTTCTAAGAACATAACAAGGGACAAAAACCTCTTTCAAATTTCTTCCAAGTGCTACCAATTTGGATATTCAAAGCTTCCTTTGAGACCTATTTGCAGAATTCTAAATTTTCATGTTTTATAGATGATTTTATAATGCAGATTTAGGAACACTGAAGCTGGTTTCCAAAAAAATGAGAGAGGTTTTTCTTATAAACATTCTTATCTATAAAATCTCCTCCATTTTTGTAACATCTATCATGGATCAAAAGATATAGGCTCTGTCTCAACAACTATTTGTCAAATAAAAACAGTGCAGAAAATCATAAATTTATAGGACAGTTTTGGTATAAAAGAGAAGAAAATCTGTGAAGAAGAACATCTCATAAGGGTAAGTTGTTTTGATTCTTGGTAAACACATCATTATTTATGAAATTTTGAAAAAAATCCCAAACTATAAATTTTTGAAGGCCGTGTTGAAAAAGATTATACAAAGCAGTTTCGTACAGTGCTATGAAACCGCTGAAGGTGACCATTTAGCACCTTATGGATGTATTTCGAAGGTAAGGTATGATAAATTCCAAGTTTGATGATTGCTGGTAGACATATGAGGATCATTGATGAAGTTTCAGATGACATTGATGTAGAATGGTTCAAAGAAGTATTCCAGAAGTAATATAAAAGTTGTGCTACAAAAACAGGCTATTTACATAGCACAATCATGTTTTATTCTCTTGTCCATCTATTCAAGATTCCCTTTCTCACACAGGTGAACAAATGAACTTTTTATGGATTATTTATGCATGCCACATGTACACCAGCAAAACCATTTGAAGATAGGCATTAAGGATTTAGGGCCTTAAAAGGAGGAACTTTGTCTCCTAGTAATGAGGACAGCTAGGTCATGACTTAGTAGGTTTTGTAACAGCACTGAGGACATCATCCAGCTCAAAGACATGGGTGGAAAACAAATTAAAGAATGTATTGAAGTCATATATAATTTTGTTAAAAGCATGTCTTAGGAGTTTCAGTCCTATTTGTGCTATGACTCTTAAAATACAACTAGCTATCAAGTTGTAATTAAGTAGTTTGTTTTATGATTAGATAGGTGTCTAAGTCAGGAATTCAAATTCCTCTAAAGATGGATCATAGTATCCAAGGTTGTATAACTCTATATAAAGCTTCATAATCAAATTCCTCTTGGTTGGAAAGTTCATTAGTAGAGGAAAGATTGTGTTATTGTAAGAAACTATGGTTTTCATACTTAATACAGAGACCAGTTTGACTACTCAAGATTCACAAAGAGTTTATGTGTTTGATGTTCTTATGCCTTCGTTCAATTACTTATTTGCAGTGGTATAGGCTTGTGATACCTAGAATTAATTAGAAAATGCTCTAACTTCCTTCACATGCTTGTAAACTGTGTTGATTCACTGTGTTATTGTTTTATTGATAAACCTAAAGTCTAAGTGCCTTGACTTCCATGTTTTGTTGAACATGTTGTTTTTGTTGGCATTATGATACATATGTTGTACTTGATGGCAACCCACTCATCTCAGATGATAAATTATAGTGCAGCAAAGTTCACGCACTTTCATGAAGATAAAAGTTTATTTCATGTAAAAAGTTCACGCACTTTTATGCGAAGAAAAGTTTATTTCATGTGGAGAAACGTTCACGCACTTTTATGCGAAGAAAATTTTATTTCATGCGGAGAAAAAGTTCACGCACTTTTATGCGGAGAAAGTTTATTTCATGTAGAAAAAAAAAGTTCACGCACTTTTATGTGGAGAAAAAATTTATTTCATGTGGAGAAAATTTCACGCACTTTTATGTGGAGAAAAAGTTTATTTCATGTGGAGAAAAGTTCACGTACTTTCATGGTTGGTTCATGGTATTGGTCCAACAGTTTTTTGATCCTATGGTTTTGGTCCGTGGTATTGCATCCAAAAGTGTTGATCCCAAGTATTGGGTTCATGGTATTGTGTTATTATGGTTTTGGACCGTGTTATTGTGAAAGGCCTAAGACTATAAAAGGGGAAGGAGATCATTTGGCAAAGCATCATCTGAATTGTTATTGAATATCTGATAAAGTGCTAGATCTGGAATACTGTGATTGGGTTATGGTGCAGATCTGGATCTGAATAAAGAAGGAACCCGAGCACAAGGAGAAGGATAAGTTCTACTGATGGGTCTTAATATTTAAGCTTGAATGATATTATTTTTTGTTCTGGGTTTAGATTTGGTGTGTGGTCATAGTTACTGTGATTTGGATACAGCTGTTAGAGAAGTGTCTACTTGATTCAGTGCTAATTGGTGAAAAGGAGATTGTTTGATGCAGATATTCTTGATGCTTGATTGATGTTCATGGATCCAGTCTGAAAAATTTATGAAACATGGTCCCTGGAAGAAAGAGAAGGTTGTAGCCTTCTGTAGGCCAACACCTACATACTAGTATCTTGGCTAGTGCAAGAGATAAGGGGTTTGTAACTCCCTTCCAGGAGAGTCTGGAAAACGAGAGAGGGTTGTAGCTCTTTGCAGGTTGCAGCCTGCGTACTCGTAAAGGACTGCACCAGTACAATTGTAAAAAGAAGTTTCTAATTGGAAGAAGATAGAGACATATTGCAGCAGGTGGTTTTCACCCACATTGGGTTTCCACCTTATATCATGGTGTTCATGTGTGTGGCTTATATGTGATGATCTGTTCTATTTTACTACACCTGTTTACTGTTAATATGGTTGATAATGTTCTAATGCACTCATTAAGGATCAACTAACTGAACCATAAGAAGTTGTGGAAGTAGCATA
>APFE030587583.1:0-27133 GCA_000404065.3 Pinus taeda | reverse complement strand
TAGCATATATGAATCTGAATATGGAAATGAAAAAGTTTTATTGATGTGATAATACTGATTCACCCCCCCTCTCAGTATTATTTCCAACACCACACTCTAGTTCTGCGCCTTCTTCACATGTTTGGGTGATGAGTGATGGATGATCAATGATGGAATGAGCTCCAACGCTCCTCCAATATATATGCATTGTAAGGCAAGGTCATGGCTGCCCAGTCGACTTGCCCACGACCTCAAATGCCATCGCAAATGCTTCAAAACTTAAGTCGGCCTTCCTCCTAATGCGTTCAACCTCCGTCGGCTTCACCATGTTTTTTGGTTGGCCCATGGGTTGAGCCAATCGCTCCCCACGCCTATAAACTCAACTCGCCCTCCTCCATATGTGCATAACACTTCACGTATCCAAGTCGAGCTCGTACTTCATTCAAGTCGACTGTTCGTTCAAGCCCCCAACCGCACACCCTCCATTCGGTCGTGGTCGCACTTCGGGTGGAACGTGTTCAGGACTGCAGGTCCTTACATCCTCCTCCACTTGAAGTCGTTGTCATGCTCGACAACATATCATCCTGGTAGCCATCCACCAAGATCAACATCAATGTCTATCTCATTCTCGGTCCATGATGTCAACTCCTCCACATACTGCAAACATCCCTGCAGCATATGTAGAATTACCATCTCCACCATGTGTTGTCCCCATTGTGTGAACTCTCCTCCTTGTCTACCTGATGCCAACATCTCTCTGTGCACTTCCGAACCCCATGTTTGAACTAGTTGGGTAGCTAATCCAACTGCCACGCTCAAGCCATGAGAGTGAACATCCTTATGCCTTCACCAGTCTATCTCGGATTCTGCCACATCTCGGACTCACCAAGAATCTCACCCATGCTCAGGTCCATGGAAACTCCATCCCATATACAACATGTCATGATGCTTGATGCCAAGCCATCCATGCACCCTCTGTCATACCTGCTCAACCTGTTTTAAGGACTCACTGCCATGAGTAGCTAACAATGAGCCCCATCTTCTTGTCCATCTAAGAAGATGTGGAGAGAGTAGAGCCTGGAGGCTTACCCTCACTAATTAACTCAATCCATCTGTCAGGATTTTCTATCTCCATGCTCTGTAGATAAGTGACCTGATCCTCCTCCCGGACATTCGGCCTCACATATGGCTCATCATCATCATCATCATCCTCGACCACTTCTAGCCTTCTTGACAAATCCAAGATACTATCTGAAAGAGTCCTGATGCCCAATGACTGCTCGGTAAGCTTTGTCTCAACACAAGACAACCGCTTACTCATGTCTTCCATCCACTTCTCGTCCTCCATTTGCATTACTACCAACTTAAAATCAGGCTTTGTCACTCCAGTGGTTGGTACACCAATGGGTACATCTTCCCTTCCATCGTAAATGTACACCCTCTTCAAATGTGGAACAATCAAAGCATAAAACTATTTCAAGAATTCCATTCCCAGCACAACCTCATAGTCATCTATCTGCACTATAGTGAAGTCGACCTTCCCTGTCCACTCACCAAGTGTTGTGTCCACCTTTTTAGCTATACCAAGAACATCATCCGGAGGAGAATTGACTGTCTTCATCTGTGCTTTCATCGATACAAATTTCAGCCTAGTCCTTCTCGCAGTATCTTCACCCATGAAGTTGTGAGTAGCCCCACTATCTACCATAGTGAGTATATTAGCACCTCCAACCTTCATCCAAACATACTCCAACCTGTTTCTCTCAAGATCCCTTCGAGAGATCACCTCTGTAGCAGCACCACCACCAAGTATCTGCATCATCCCCACAGAAGCTTCTTCATTCTTCCCATTAGATTGTGCAATCATAGCCACTTTCGGTCTAGAAGGGCAATTCTTCACCGTATGTGGTTCAGCACAAATCCAACGCTTCAAGGATTTCTTCGTCTCTAACTTATCATCCGATTTCGAAGCATCATCCTTCTTCTTATCTTTTGGCTTGTCATACTTCTTCTTCCTATCATCAGAAGTCTCATCATAATGCTCCACCAACCTGTCCACGGCAGCAAAAGCTTCTTCAAGTGTTCTAATGCTCTGCCTCTTCACTTCATTGCGTGCCCAAGGCTTCAACCCAACGATCAAATTGAACACCTTTTCCCTCTCTGCCATGTCAAGAAGTTCCAGAACCGCACTTGCAAACTCCCACTGATATGTCTGAAGGTTCCCTGTCTGTTTTATGAACTTTATCTTCATCCTTGCTTCCCACGTTTCATCCTGAGGACTAAAATGGGTCTGCAAATCTTTCTTCATCTCATCCCACAAAGTAATGTCACCAGCGCTGCCATTAGCAATCTGATCCATTCTCCTTTGCCACCACATCTTAGCATCCTTCATTAAGAACTAAGCAGCTACCTTGACCTTCGTCTCCTCATCAGATAGGCCCAATCGTTCAAAGTATTGCTCCATATCCCATAGAAAGTTGCCAAGAGTCTTTGCACTCCTTGTGCCATCGTAAGATTCTGGTTCCTTGACTTTCACATGAGGCACTCCTCCACCTGAGTTATGCCTCATGGCCTTCTTCAACACCTCGATCTCATCTCTATCTTCGTTAAGATTTTTCCGCAAGTCCATGATCTCTGCAAGACACTGGTCTCTTGCCTCTTCAACCTCCTTGACCCTTACTTCAAGTTGTGTAGACATAAGATCAGTGTACTCATGTTGAGTCTGGAGTTCCTTGAGCTCTTCCTTCATCTTTGAATTGGCCTCTCGATCTCTCTCGATCAATTCCAACTTCTTAGTCCAGAAGGCTTCCATCTCCTACATCTTCTCCAACACTTTTTCAATGAACCCAAGAGTAGTGTCCTTCGCACCGTGACTAGACCCAGCCTGAGATTCAGTTGCCATTGCTAATAGCTTCCTTCTTCTTTGCGAACTAGTTTCGACCATCCAACAACTTCACCAAGATGGTTGCAACCTGAACTAGCTCTTGTTCCACTTGTATGTGAAACAGCTTCCTTCACCTGCAAGTACCTGCTTCATTGTCACCAATTCCAAGTTTCCAAGTGTGTGGAAACACTTGCTTCACCCAACTTCCTGCAAGACTCCTCCAAGTCTTCAGACTAGCTCTGATACCACCTTCACTTCAGTGGAGGTGTGTAGCAGCTTCAACCTTCAATGCCTGAATCAGCTGCTCTGATACCACCTGTCACGATAGTGTAGTGGGATCAGCACTTCATCGTTAACTCGGTCATCATCCAGCTCTGATACCACATGTCACGACCGCCGAAGCTCCGATAGTCTTTCAACCGAGCTCTCGATGTGCGGCACCACCGAACACTTTCTTTTCACCAATACTTATGTTTGTGGACTACGCCTAACCACTTATTCCTATTTAGTTTGTGTTTCTCAAACAAGTATTATTAATGTGCCTTTATACTAGTGAACACCCATACACATTCATTATTAATAGCAATTATACATGAAGAACACAATTGCACAATCTTCGGTAAAAACACGGTTGCCGCACAACTCATCAACCTTCGTTCACCTTGTTGCATGATCATGTTGTTTGCCCAACTTGGGCGCACCTCCAAGTCACCACACACGGGTGCCTCTGCCCGAGACACACCTCCGTTCACAATCTCAACATTTCACCAAAAGTCACACCGTGCACACTTGCATGATGGGCGGGCGCTCACCCGAGTCACCCAAGAACCCGTGCCAAGTCGTCGCACAAACCGAGCGCTCACCAACGTTTCACCGTCATGGGCTCCTACTCATTACTCGGGCGCCACACACACCGTGCACGCCTTTCTCCAACCAGCGGGCGGCCCTGCCTGTGCTCTTCACCCAAAACCAAGACAAGTGTTTCACTTCCGTGCGGCCCTGCTCAAGAATGGGCGCATCACCCAAATCTGCGCCATTCTTCTTACCTGCGTCTACACTCTAGTTATGCACCTTCTTCACATGTTTGAGTGATGAGCGATCGATGATCGATGATGGAATGAGCTCCAACGCTCCTCCAATATATATGCATTGTAAGGCAAGGTCGTGGCTGCCCAGACGACCTGCCCACGCCCTCAAACTCCATCGCAAATGCTTCAAAACTTAAGTTGGCCTTCCTCCAAATGCGTTCAACCTCCATTGGCTTCACCATGTTTGTTGGTCTGCCCGTGGGTTGAGCCAACCGCTCCCCACACCTATAAACTCAGCTCGCCCTCCTCCTTATCCGCATAACACTTTGCGTATCCAAGTCGAGCTCGCACTTCGTTCAAACCGGCTATTCGTTCAAGCCCCCAACCACGTGCCTTCCGTTTGGTCTCGGTCGTACTTTGGGCGGAACACGTTCAGGACTGTAGGTCTTTACAGCTCCTATCATGGGCACGTCTCTCCACCGAAGATGTGAACGTGGGCGATGGGATGTGTGTTCCGGCGGGCACCACTACCATGGTGAATATGTGGTCGATTACTCACGACCCCAACATTTTGGAATCACCTCAAGAGTTCCGTCCGGAGAGGTTTGTGGTGTCGGAAGGCGGGGAAGACGTGGATGTAAGGGGTAATGATCTGAGGCTTGCGCTTTTTGGTGCTAGTGGTAGTGTGTGCCCGGGGAAGGCTCTGGGCCTTGCCACTGTTAAGCTCTGGGTGGCTAAGCTCCTCCATCATTTTCAATGGCTTCCTCATGCTGAACATCTAGTTGATTTGTCCGAGGTTCTTAAGATGTCTTGTGAAATGGCTCATCCTCTTCGTTGTGTTCCCATCATACAGGTGCCAGCTTTCACTAGCTAATTAAATCCTCCCCGGTCTACCTGCTAATTGCAGTACCTCCTGTTTTGTTTCTGTTTGTCAGTATTACTAGGCACTATATATGCGTCGATGCCGTCTCGCATTATGTATTTCGATTGCAGCAGGGCAGTATTACTAGGCACTATATATGCGTCGGTGTTGTCTCCCATTATGTATTTCAATTGCATGAACAGGCAGTATCATGCAATGCCATTCAATCTTTAGCTCTCCGGTTATATGTATTTCGATTATAAGTGTTACTTTTTCTGACCCATCGTCGTCATATGAGACTCTGTGTCTCTATTTGGTAATTGTGATCAATAGAACGAACGATGGATGGTCGTTTTGAGTTTCAATAATGGTGAGCTGCACATTTAATTTTTAAAAATAAAGATGAGTGACCCCGGATATTTTTGCATTGTTTGTTTCTATTGGATGGATTTTTTGGAACTTTTTCTTTCTTTTTTACAATCAGTCAACAATTTTATTTGTTAAATCATAAATTACATTACATGGTGCAATTTTATTTGTTAAACATATATATATATATATATATATATATATATATATTATATATATATATATCACTTAAATTACATGGTGTATTGTTGTATCAGCAGAGGCACATGTGGTCACACCATTGTCAATGGTTTTGAAAACAATTTCTCCACAATTAGGTGAGACTTACCAGCAGTTCAAGTTTGATATTTAACCTCATCATTTGAATTATAAAGTTACTTACACAAACAAAGATCTTTGTTTCTTTATTTCTTTATTTAACAACATATTTTGTGCCGCTGATTTTTTATTTTCGGTTATTCAAGTATACAACATTGTACATTACATTCTTGACCAAGGTGCTTTTCAAAAAAAAATTGGAGTCACAATATTAATACTTATACTTATCTAACACTGGAGTGTGATACTTTACTTAACCTCTTTGCCTTCAAGCAACCACATTTAAATGATAACACTGTACAACTGGAATTTCAATTTTTTATTGCCTACCTTTTATTAGTTTATTTTTTATTATTATGATCGAAAAATGAATTAAATAACATCCAGATGGAACAACCTGGCATCAATCTTTCTCGGAACCTGGAAAGCACCGTACAAGGATGGAAGATCATGAAGTCAATGATTTGATGTGCCAATATTTTTCCAAAAACATCATGTATGTACATTAATAAATGACATTTTGATTTTCGCATTTTAATGTGGTTATGCAAAAATTGTTAAAATTGGAATGGTTATAATGGAATGATAATATGAAAACTTGTTAAAGTTGGAATAGTTTTAAAAATTTTTGGTAGGTTACATATTTTGTTTAAGCTTACAACATATTTTGATTCTCTCATTTTAATGATGATGATGATTGTTAACGTCCACTGAGAGTGGTTATGTGAAAATTACTAAAATTGGGATGGTTTTAATGGAATGCTAATATGGAAACTTGTTAAAGTTGGAATAGTTTTAAAATCTTTTGGTAGGTTACAAATTTTGTTTAAGCATACAACATATTTTGAGTGGTTGATTGATTACCTACTTTCTATTAGTTTATTTATTATTATTATGATAGGAAAATTAATTAACTAATAGCCAGATGGAACAGCCTAGCATCAATCTTTCTAAAAACTTGGAAAGCTCTGTTAAAAGGATGGAAGATCGTGAAGTCAATGATTAGCTCTTTAATATTTGCTAATATTTTTCCAAATACAACATCATATATGTAATTCTCATTTTAATGTGGTTATGTGAAAATTGCTAAAATTGGAATGATTTTAATGGAATGCTAATATGAAAACTTGTTAAAGTTGAAATATTTTTAAAATCTTTTGCAACTTTGGAATTGTAACAATTTTAATTTTCTATATAATATAGTTATTAAAAAATGATTGAAATGATAATATATATTATGGATGTTTACAATTTTTATTATAGAAATTTCTTTTCTTTCTATTATATTTAAGTTATAAATGTCAAAATATAATGTTACAATTTTATTATTATAAAAATATATATAAAATTAATCTTAGACAAAAGTATTTAAAATAAATTCAAAAACAAATAAAATCACGTGTAAACTATAGCTTATGTCAAATTGCAAAATTAAATTCCTAATAATAAGAATAAATGTTAAAAATGACTGTGATGGTGTGCTACTGTGTCTAGGTCAAGAATAATTTATAGTCTTTAAAAAATGAAGCTGTTGCCACAAATGATTATAACTAAATTTTAATATTTACATTATAATAATTATAAATGGTAGGTTACAAATTCAAGTTTCAAGTTAAAATTAGAAATATCATTCATTCAATTTACTTCCCCAACAACATAAATTAAATGGCTCATAAAAGTATATAAGCATCAATTAATGGGATGCACCATGACCCTTACCTCATAATATATGTCACGCTTCATAAAGATTAACTAAATTGTAACCTTATTTTGATTTTGATTTTTAGTTTTAGTTCAAGCATACAACATATTTTTTCTAGTTGGTTTCTGTTTGAAGCATACAACATTTTTTGTCTCTTTTTTTTTGGTTGTTGAAGCATACTACTAAATTACATTGTATATTAGAATAATGACCGAGGGGCATCATGCTATATTATTTTCAGTCGTTTGAATGGTTTTCAAAAGAATTTCTCATAGCCACATAATAATATTCATATAGCAATTTATTTAGCTCAATATTAATATATTTGATATCAACATCATGCAAATACATTTAAATTATAAGGCTATACATGTGAAGATTCAGTTTTTACTCTATTTTTTATTAGTTTATTATTCACGTAAATGATTGGAAAATGAATAATCAAACAACAAGATGAACAACCTAGCACATCTGTAAACCGCAATATTTCTTGGGATGTGCAAAGCTCCGCACAAGAAAGGAAATTCATAAAATCATTAAGTCAACGATTAGCTTCCTCCAAGGTGCTTAATATTCATCAATATTTTCCCAAACACAGCATCATGTAAGTACCTTAAGAATTGCATTTTTTTTTTCTCAATTTAATGTGGTTACTCGAAAATAGCTGAAATTGGAATGCTTTAAATGGAATGTGAACATGGAGACTTGTAAGAATGGAATAGTTTTAGAAAAATGGAAGTTTGGAATTGGAATAGTTTTAGTTTTTATTATATTTAAATGATAAATTTTAAAAAATATTATTACAATTTTATTATTAAAAAAATATAATTTATCATTCAAAAATAAATTAGAAAACATATTTAGACACTTTTTAAACCATAGTTTATGTCAAATTACAAAAATAAATTCCTAATAACAAATATAAATGTTAAAAATGGCTATCTATGATGTGCTATTGTGTAGGTGAGTAATAACTTATAATGATTGATAAATAAAGGCATTACTATAAATGATTATCTCTAAATCTTAACATTTATATTATAATCATTATAAATAGTAAATTACAAACTCGCTAATTCTTAACATTTATATTATAATCGTTATAAATAAGTAAATTACAAAGTCAAGTTTTCAAGTTAAATTAGAAATATCATTCACCCCATCTACTAACGGAACAATATAAATTAAGTAGCTATAAAAGCCTATAGGCATCAGTTTATGATACACATCAAGACACATACCTCAAAACTATATCACAATTCCAATGATTAAGAAAATAATAAAAATCAACTAAATTACAACCTTATTTTAACTTATTATTATTAATTATGAAGGAATTAATATGTGAGTAGATTTATAGAAAAACATGCAACAAGATTCTTAATCATGGAGATTCACCCCAAATTTATCATGGATATTTTTAACCTATAAATAAGCATTGCTACAATACCATTGGCCAAAATCATGTCTTTTCAATACCATATGCCCACGGCATCATAATTCATTTCACACTCTAAATCATATATATATATATATATAATATATAATATATAATATATATATATATATATATATATATATATATATATATATAGTATATATTATATAGATAATTGAAAAGTACAAAGAACATTACTATTTTTGAAATAAATCTCAAGGCTCTCTCTATGTCTAGTGCTAAAAATATTCCTTGAATACCACTAAGGTTAAATCCCTACTATTAGCCTATTAATTTTTGGGGATTAAACTAAAATTATAAAAGACTTATTCCAAAATAGACCCACCTATTGGGATGACTAGATGAACAATTGCTTAACAAAAGTTACAAGATCATCACCATCAACATCATATTAAAACAAATATTATACAAGGAAAAGTAGCAAGGTCGCAAAATCTGTGGTAGGAGGATTATATTCAAGATAAAAGGAGAGAAATTTTAGCATGAGTGCTCTAGCAGAGATAAATATGTTTTTGAAGATAGAACTATTTCTAAAAACATATACTCTCTAACAAAGATATTTAGGGAGAGCATTCCATATAACTTCGAGGGAGGATTTGGTTTGAAGGCAGCCCATAAAGGATTTATGCCATAATGAGATTCTTTTTTGGATATTTGGAGGCCATTGGGTTCTAGGGAAAGAGGACTAATGGCAGTGTCCCACACCACCATTATGTATGGAAAAGAAAGAAAAAGACAAGGAATTGATTCCTCCAATTTCTCACAAAGTGGACATCTTGAATGACCAACTATGCCACACTTTTGAATATTTTCTGAAGCTAAATTTCTTTTATGCCTTAGGAGCCAACAAAAGGTGTTTACATATGGAATTGCATCTACCCTCTAGATATTGTTGCATATAATGGATTTCAGAGGAACCTTAGAATTGAAAAGAATATTATTATAGCCTTGTCTAATAGAGTAGAAGGAAGATTTCCAACCCAGCTTATCAATTGTAGATTGGATGAGCGGAGCACATCTAACACGTTTTCTTTTCATAATTTCTCCGGTTGGTTTTAGAATTTCAAGGACATCATCCATCAAGGGTTGAATGTTCTCATATTGGCACAATGGAAGGCACCTAAAGGTGAGCCTTCCTAAAGGTTGATTTTATTCACACTGCATGGAATAAAAAAAATGGTCGTTTATTAATGAGGACATCAAAGCAACCAGTTTCCAGATCAGAGATCCTTTGCTTATTGTCCCATTTGTAGAATGATTATCATTTGCTTGTAGATACTTTGCTTGTAGGACTTGTGGCCACCACAAGTCAGGCTCAGTTTTAAGCTTCCAATATAGCTTTCCCCCTATCGCAATATTAACCAAAGAGGTATCCAAAAAACCTAATCCGTCATGCATATTCAGAGCTCGGATAGAAAGCCAATTTACTAAATCAAAATTTTTGGTGTCTGATTTTCCCCCTTCCTACATAATTTATTTGAGGTAGATTCCCATTTGGTGCAGAACATATTTGGGAACCAGAAAGGAAAATAATTGATATATGGGGATGACTCAAAGGACCTCTTTAAATATGACCATTCTTCTTGCAACATTGAGACAACAAGCTCCCTATCTCTCTAATTTACTTTTTAATCTTGTCTAGAATGTGCTCCCATTATTTGGGGGACATTTTTTTGAGGTATATTGGAATGTATACATATTAGAACTCTTGCGAACCTCCAATGACTTTATATCCTAAAACGTTTCCAATTTTCCTCTGCTTACGTGTAGATGTATTCCATGTGAAGATATGACTTTTGAAAACATTTGTTAAACCCTTATAAGTAGAGAGGAATCTATCCAATACCATTTTAAATATTTCTGTAATCAACAAAGAGGTTGCCCCTAGTAGAATAGTATCATCCGTAAATTGAACATTATGGGATTCAGATTTGTGGCCTGAAGACTGTGGGCCCTATCCATCCTTGAGAGGAGTTTTTTCAGGAGCTAGTGCATATTTGGGTTATTGTTTATTTGATCATTTTTTCCTTTTGGATTGCTTCCATTGATCATTTTGTTCTTCTTGTTGTTCCCGATGTACTTGCATTTTTGGGAATTCTTTGGAAAAGTACTCATATTTATGCCATACTTTGTATTTAAAAGTTAGTTGGTCGTAGCCCACTTCCTACACATGAGTCTAGTTATCCATACAAAAATTGATTGCCACTGAAATTCCTTCATCTTGATCTACCTCCACATATCTTCTTGCACAGGGAAAGAGTCCATCTCTGGGTTCTACACAGTCAACATAATTTCCTAATGAATTTCCAATCAGTTTCAACGTAGCGTCATTCCAACAGTGGGGAGGAAAGTAGGGGAGTTTAACCATAATGATATTGTGATAGGGATATCACATTCCAGATTAAAATTAGGTTTCCAATGATCAAGGTAGAAAAATTAGGCTCCCATAATATATGGTTCACTTCTAAATATTAGATCCTGGTTGAATTTGTTCTCAAAATAAAAAGTAAACAAGACCTTCTTGCAGAAAGAGGAAACAACTTCATCTGAGATGAGGGGCTTCCAATTCTTCTCAATCCAAGTCCAAATAGTGTGGGGTGAGGGCCATATTCCCCGAAACTGACTAATCAGGCCACGATATGCAAGTTGGAGTGTTCAGATTTGGGCTTGAGGGGAATTCATCTGCACTTTTGGGATGTCATTTCTCAGAAAGTGACAGGGACTAAAATTTTGAAATTTTGGGCCATTGGAAACTAGCGAATTAAGTGTTGTGATCTCCTTCCCAAAGGGGGTTTTATGGGCTAGCTCACCCAAGGATCCTGTAAAACCCAGAACTTGACAAGTAACTAGAGCAATTAGAACTTAAAAAGAGAGTGTTGAGAGCATAGATTACCTATGCGAAAAATCGCAACAATGGGATATGATAGAATGCTCAGGCACACAAGCCGAAGCCTTTAGCTATGATCATACCCTCCATCACTTTTGTAACAAAAAAATCCTTCATTTTTTAGTAATTTAAAACTAAATATAAAATAAATAAAACCCCCAAAAAAGGAAACATATATATATATATATATACACTTTAATGAGAGATAGCTAACACTTTGTTTTCCAATTAAACCCTTTTATTATATAAGAATATAATTACCTTTGATAATCCTTGAAACAATGTGCATATTTCCAAGGAGCTCATTGTGTTTAAGTTTGCATGTGTGATAAAATATCGATAATGCTATACATTGTCCAATAAGTTTGGATTGGGAATTCTTATCAAAATCTTGCATAGTAACTTTTTAATTTTTATATTTATTTGAGATTTCTAGAGCATGATTTTATTATTTTTCAAGAGTTATGCATTTTCTATGAATATTTGATTTCCATTTTTTCCCGGTACAGTTATTAGATTAACACAAGAGACTTTGCTCTTTTTGGCATAGTTATTATGAGCCAACACCTTGTATACTTCTCTCACCCAATTATGCATAGTTAATTACTTGCTAAAATCCTTATGGATAATTTATTTAACGGAGTAGTGTACTTCTCATCCCCTGCTCTTGTTTACCACAATCTTCAACCAATTTATTTTATTCAAGATATACTTATGTTCCTTAGTCTTTTACTTCTTGCAACAATTGTATTGTAGTAGGTGACAATCTATCTCCTATCTACACTTAGATCTACTCTCCTTTATCAAGAGATCTAGTAGATATTTTATCATTAATGCATTCTTTGCTTTACATAGTAACTTTGTTAATTGTGGGTTGGACCATAGGCCTTTAAGTTCTATAGATCATTTGACAAAACTAATTTAACTGTTTCTACAAAATACATTTAGATATTTTTTTGCAAAATACCTGCAACTATGGTTTGACTCTTAGGCCTCACATTTGAACCTACAAATATGATACCACATGTAACATACCTCAATTTCACCAAATTTTATTTTTCGTTTCCTTAACATTATTATTATTGTACATTCATATTTATCACAAATTTATTCACTTCCCAATATACACTATTATTCTTTAACATTCCCATTGTTGTACATACATCATGATCAAATGATTTGTCACTTTCTGTAAGAATTATTATTGGGTTCAAGGTGGATTCCACCTAGTCATTATTTGGAGTATTTGGACTCACCACTGACAGGTTTGTTTCATGGGTCATTAATGTGATTATGCCTATGTGTTATTCATCATTTTAACTCCTTGTGTCTTTTACTTCAATTGACTAAGAATTTGTTTCCTTTTAGGAATATAGCCAATTTCTAGTTGAAGGGTCTTACCCATTAGTATTGATATCCATTGATTCTTCACATATACTAATCTTGACCCAATTTTCATATGTTATATAATTTAACAAGCACCATGGTGCTTAGACTAGATATCCACTTATACAATAATAACTCCTTTGAAACTACTCTACACCTTGGTATCATTTGTAATGATTGTGGGTGTTGGATGGTTTTATTATTTTCTTGGTTATTAATACACATGGCTCATAAACAAAGTTCATGTTAGGGCTTACGATGTGAATTTCACATGGAGCGCCAATCGCATGCATTTCTATGACCATGATCTAATTTTGAGATTCAATGATGGACAAAAAGAGGGTTTGTTAGTGACTAACCCTCCCTTTTGAATTCGTTGTCTTAATGTTTCATTTGGTTTCCTCTGGTGACCAGAGTGTTGCACCACCTGGTTTGAATTTGATGGCTTAATGTCAATTTTTACTTGAAATTTCTATAAATGCACCTCAAAGGTTACTCCAGGTCTTACGTTGTTCTGCCTTTTGTATTTCTTTAGGTAATGTAAGACTTGGTTTTGGTTTAGGTTGTTATTTCCATTTATCTATTTCCTATGTGTATAATTTATTACTCTCCTTCACATTTTTATAGTGGCGTTGACCAATTGTTTATATTGCTCCTTCAATTTACTAAGATAACTATAGAGGAAATATTGAATAAATTATACAATTCTTAGGTACCGATTCTCTTATTTATCTGGGCTTTGATTTTCGTAAATTCGAGTATTGTAATTTGAAAATGTTTCTTATAGTTTAGATTGCATTCCTTCGAGATACCAGAGTACCCTAGTTTGCTTAGCCATGTTGAATTGGTAGGTCAACTTGGTATAAAATAAAGGGTAAAAGTATTCTTTGATCTAAATTCACTTAGAATTGTCGATACTTTCTATGGAAGGAGGTATGAAATATGGTGCTTTATCAAACCCTAAGTATGCATGAAAGGGTTCGACCCTTCTAAGGAAGGATATGGGCTTTGTTCTTTCCAGTCTAGCAGTTTGTAGTGGGATTGTTGTAGTCTCGTCGAAGAATCTGGATACAAGGCCCTTCTCTCTCGCATTATAATTTCTAAAGGTGCAGTTGCTAAGCCAAAAATCATTCTCTCCATTCTTCTAAGAAAATTTCCTTACTAATTGAGGTTTTTCTCGATTTGTTATTGCATTGGTTATTAAGAGTAATAATCATGTTCTTTATTTTGCAACATTTACAACTAAGGCTCAAAATGTCATTTTACTAATTTTGAAAGTTTCATTTTGATATAGGTTTATGTTCTCATTCAAAACACCCAATTATTCCCATGATGCGAAATTTTATTATATACTTTTGTAGTTCCAGGAGTAGCATGGTCTCACTTCTACTGAGGTAAAGAGTTTCTCCTTTACCATAGTTTATTTTTATGTTTCAGGTGTGCTACAAAGACATATCTTGACTCGATTTAGATTTCTTCCACAATCTCCAATTAACATCTAGTTCCTTTGTGCTCACAGTTGATGAGGAGGACATGTCACAACTCTACTTCTCAAGGATACAATTTCACTTCATTGGTGCACCTATTTGTATCTCTTCGTTTGTGGTTAACCTCTTGATTGATCATCCTAGATTCCATTGCTAATTTAGCAATTCATTTGGTTACATTAATGGATTTCGTATGAACTAGTAGCTTCCCACCAAACAACTTGCAAATTTAGAGGATAACTTCTTGACTTCATGATTCTTATAGTTTGGTATACAATTTCACATTCCTCCCAAATTCTACATGGTGTACTACTACAATTTTGCCTTAAGAGCCATAAGCCAAAATAGGGTTTACCTGGTTATTGAATTTTCAACCCTACATGTTTTTTAATTTATTTGTGCGGCTAAGGAAGCCTTAACGAACCATCACTTCACCTTACAATATTGTGGGTCTTACTTACTTGTTCTATAATAATATTCTCTCAACCTTGCTTTAAAACCATATGTATAACATGCATGGATGTATATATTCCTTTAGATTATTTAAAAAGGATCTTCCCTTTTACTTTTTTCAACATGTTGACTGTTATATCTTTTCTTGCACAAGTTGTATAGATCATTTTGTGAATTCTCTGCCACAATATTCTTATGGAACTGTACCCAAATTTTTGGTTTTCTAAATGTTATTGTTGAAGTGTATGTGTGTGTATATATATATAAGTGCCTTCCATTTCAATTCTCCATATTAGACTTTTATATAACTCTCTATGGTACTATAGAACTTGATATATCTATTGAACTTAATTGAAAGGATCATGTATACTATGCTATTTTCTTTTATGATTACTCGACTTGTTGTCAATTTCTTTATTGGTGAAGAATTGGTTCCTCCATCATCATACCCCTTCGTCTTTCAAAACTATGTGCTCTTTCACAATCTTATTTATGACAAGTAATATTCATATATATGTGCTTCTACTATTAATTCTATATATTCCATGATTTCACTTTATGTTTAGTTATTAATAACTAAATCCTACCCAAGGTCGGGGTTTTGTACTCTTAATTACATGATTTATGGAACTATATGACTAGTTACATACGTGCATACATACAAGGATGCAATGTAATATACCCTCATTACAACTAGATTTATGAGCATAAGAGTAGCCTATTTAGTTTACAAGGATCACCTAGATATTACATGTTTCATATCGACAATTCATTACCTTAAGGAGATGATAAGGATATTTCCATAGTCTTACTAGGATACAATTTCATCAATAATTATTCCCTTCAACTATATAATTTACAAGGAATTGCAATATAGCTAAAAGTAAAATCTTTACATGTATCTCAAGTCCAATTTCTTAATTTCTTTTCAATTGCATGTTGTATTGTTATCTCCTGTTTATATTATCTCTTAACAGCCTTTACGTAACCACCATTAATTAATTATCTTAGTGCCAAAGAGAGAGTATACAGAACTATGTAAATAGTTCTAGAAATTCTCCGCATCTATATGGATACATACATATATATGTACTAAGAGGATGTATATACAACAATAATTTAGCTCGACAACCAAACACACTATATTTATTAATTGTATATCTTCTTTTGTATCCCATCAACTTGTTAATGTAACATAATACAATTCCTCTAATCTAGATCATATAATCCTCAAAATAACCATATGTTTCTAAAATTTATTAAATTAGGAAAATATGCTATCTATGCATGAAAATTTTCTTGTATGTAGTCGATCCATAAATTCAATTTAATATTTTCGCCATAACATCATTAAACCATTTCAAAAGTCAAAAGGTAAAACATAAAATAATTTCAAAATAATAGGCAAAACATAACAAAATTTCATCTAACCACAATAATATGCTTCGGGAATATTCAGGAATAGAGCACGTTCCACCCAACCTCAAACTGTCTCCAACAGTTCCCCATGAGCTAAGATCTTCTTGCTCCTAGGAATCAACAAATCTTTTGTTCCCAAGTGGTTCTTCCTCAATGGATTTATTTGGTTTTTATATCCTAACGTAGGTTTTAAGAACCCTTGTTTCAACACCTCCTCAATACAAATCAATAATTTTTTGCAGTGTTCGCAAGAAACTGAACCTAACCTTTTTAATTTTACTTTCTTGGAGGGCTTAATTTAATATTTTAGCCATCACATGAGGGAAATTTATGGCCATGCTTTGAACCCAATGAATAACTATCATCATGCAATCACCAGAAATATCAAGCTTGTGATGATTCATAATTGTCCTGAGGACAACTTGAATCAAATATTTGCATGGTCCTTGGGGAAAATCTTGCATTTTTAATGTATTCATTCAAACATATACTTTTTTCTCACATATTTTACTAGACATTTCAATATTTCCTAGAATATGGGCTTTCTTGGAGTTAAATATTGCTCCCCCTCTGTGTGGAATTTCCGTTGCTCTTGCAACTAGATCAGGGTCTAGGTTTATACTCTTCCCAAATATTTTTAATTCCATTGCTGTATCATCATAATTTTCTATGGCATCATCTATCTCATAATTTTGGAAAAAAAATTGTCCAAGTATAAATTTATAAACCTCCCCTCTTCTCGGGATATCTAGCATATCTGGTGGACAATTGTTTGTATCACTTCATGTATCGGCACACTCTTTGAATTTCTTTACTATGAAGATCTCCTGGGAACCCCGTGTGTCAATTATTTGCATGGAAGAGGACGTCATCATTTCAATTAAGGCCATCGTTGTCTTGTGTCAAGGCATGCTAGATGAATGCACGTTGAATGAAATAATGGACACTACATAGACTATGAGGAATGCACGCTAAATAAATCGTGATGAATACATGATGAATAAACCGCGAGGAATGCACATGCAAATTAGTTTTTTTTTCACTTGTTTCTTTATTTTTCTATAAATCACTTTTATAAAGAAATGAAATTTTATTTAGTGAATAAAATTGTTTATAAAGTGCTTTGACATTCCTCATTTACTCCTATATTATCTTAGATACAAAATTAAAAATTCAAATTTAATATTTAGATTTAAGATACACTTTATTAAAAATATCACTTTTAAAAATAGGGTTGCAATATTTTGATGTCATGGAAGATGGTGTTGTAGGGTCTGTAACACCCTCCAAAATTTTGGCTTGCACTCCAATTTCAAAGCCTTCCTTGGTCTTCCCCTTGATTGTTGCAAACACTTAAGCTCATTTCATGAGCTTTCCTAAAGTCCTCTGACCCCCTTTTGCTTGTTGGATCAACTGCTGTCTTTTTGCATGTGTGACCAATATGTCATGTTTGCGAACCATTTCTGGTGGTTTCGAAGGTTGGTCTTTCTGTATAGGATTTTTCCTAGCTATGTAAACACCCATTGCACTCATACACAAAGTCTTGAGCACTGTCGCACAAGTGTCGTCACGGTCATCCTAAAGTCTATCTCAATTGTCGCACTTGTCACTTCTTGTTATGAGACAGTCACACAGAGGGAATTGCTTTCTTGTTGCTCTTGTCATATATGTTGTCACATTGTCGAAGTATGCTAAGTGTGTTATCTCAAGTTCAATTTCACCACAAATATATCTTCCCCTCGCGCTTAGCCACTTTTAAAAAAATCTTCTCGACTGGGCAACCTAGTTGCACCAGACCTTGACTAAACTGTGCACTATGCAATCTCAACACTAAATGTTGTGACCTTGCTACCTTGAACTATGATGTGTGCAGTCACTATCCTTCTAGGTAGTTGCACTATGCGTTGAAGGTGTTCAATGCGTCCAAAATAGGTCTTCATGTGTAACAACAATTCTCAACGAGTCCTTTTCCTATCCTTGGCGAGGAAAATCTGGAAGGTGTAGTCCTCCAACAACATCTCAACATACCACAAACTCTGTAACAACACAATTGTCATTTTTATGAGAAAAATAGCCCAAAACAATAGTTCTCATGCAAAATTACACGTAGAATGGGATAAGAAGGATGACGTATAAAAAGAGACATACCGAGGTTGATAATGGTTGTTACAATGGAAGAGAATGGTCTCGAGAATAAGAAAAGTTAAGAAAATATATAATTGGAAATATTTAAGCTTTTGTTGATGATTTTTTTCTTTAAATTTTAAATTATATAAAAAATATATTTAGATTTAAAAAATTGATATATTTATAATTACAACTAAGTTATATTTTTTGGCAATATAATTTTAGTTTTATTGTAACTTTATATTTAAAAAGAAAGTAGTTTTAAAACTTTTCATTTGAGAAATTTATATATTGGAATTTTGAGTTAGTTATATATATATATATATATATATTTGAAATTATATTAAAGTTATATAATTCTTTCTAATATAAAATTAGATTGATATTAAATATTTTTATATAAAATTATTTTGAACCAATATAAAAAATAAATGAAATTACTATCAATTTTTTTATTTTTATTTTTTATTATATGGTTACAAAGACACACATATATAAAAATCAAAATGATAATTTTGTATTTATATGCAAATATGCCTACCAAATACATCAGAGGTAGTATGCATCTATATGTTAAAAAAAAAATTGTGAGCTCTCTTATTCAACAAAACTACAAATTTTTCTAGAGGGACTCCAAACTGGATAACAAAAATTGAGGTTTTGTAGGTATATTACTTACAAAAGTGACCAATCAAAAAACCAAAAGAGATAATTTACATGTCCTACTATAAATAATTGATAACGTAATCCTTCATAATTGTTCAATGCCAATCCGTTGAGCTATAAGAAATAGGAGAGGGCCTCGTTAGGCATTGATTTTTAAATCTACTAATCTTAATTTACACCCTTCATTAGCACATAACCCCACATTTTTAATGAGATCAGAGAGAACATGGAAATAAGCTATTGAAGAGAACCCTTTCACTGCTTTCCTAATTCTTTTCACAATAGTTTATAATGTTTTCTCCCTGGGATATGAGCCCTTCAACATATGCTAAATAAGGAGAGGGAGAAGCAACCTAATTTTCTTTGGCTATCTGAATCCCCTAGGGGAGGGCATAAACTTCATTATGGTTGTTTGTCATGCATCTTAAGCTCCATGAATACTCTGTAACTTCAACTTACTGGGAGCCATACAACATCTATCCCCCTTCTTGTTCCACGACCTACTTTATTTTATATTTAAATATTAGTAACACAGTAATATAGTAATATATGTATATATATAGATATATATTTTTTTAATTTTAAAACTATATTAAAAAGTGGGATTGTATGAGTATAAAACTATATTAATATAATTTTCATTTTAATTTAGAGTTTAATCATTATATATAATTTGAATAATTAATTTTATATCTATGGATTTGAGGCAAGGCTTTTGAATATATCATTTGCTATGGTAAATTTATAGTTTATGTCTTTATATAAATATGAATTATAATTTATTAAAAGAATTATATATGATATCAAAATATGTGATCAAAAACATATTTAAATATTATGTGAAAAGTACACAAAAATTTCAAATATGAGACTAAATTGATACTAGAATTTTAGCTTTGATATGGGGGCATTTAGTGTGGCAACATAAAAGGTTTGAATTCAATGTTTACAAAGTACAAAGTATTTGGTGCAGCCAATTCAAATTGAATTTAGACGTAGAATTTTAGCTTTGATATGGGGCATTTAGTGTGGCAACATAAAAGGTTTGAATTCAATGTTTACAAAGTACAAAGTATTTGGTGCAGCCAATTCAAATTGAATTTAGACGTAGAATTTTAGCTTTGATATGGGGGCATTTAGTGTGGCAACATAAAAGGTTTGAATTCAATGTTTACAAAGTACAAAGTATTTGGTGCAGCCAATTCAAATTGAATTTAGACGTAACAAATTTGACTTCAATTTCAGTGGGAGGAATTTGAATTGACTTTCTTTTTTTCGATGCAACAAAAGGTGGAGCGGTTAGACCAACTAAGTTGTTGATGCAGCAAAATCAAAATCAAGAGTGAGAAAAGTGCTAAAGAAATAGGCAATTTATGGGAAGAAGCAGCACATAATAAAATTGTTTTTATTAAATTTATTAATTAAGAGAAAAAATGCGGGGCATAATTCTCTATTAAATCTCTACCATCCACGTAATAGTACTTCATAATTAAATTAGAATTTTGAAAACTCCGTACACAACTATCAAGATAAAAATGCATGTGCATCCAGCAGGAGTTACAACCTGCTATTTCCCTCTATTTCCATAGAATGGAATCGTTCCCACTATAAATCCACATCAAGTCCTTCGCATTTTCATGTGTATCTCTTTGCTTTGTTTTGTTGCTGCTTCTTTGGTTTCTCCATTTGCCATCCATTTTGTTTGCAACTTTCGTTTATTTTTTTTAATTTGCCATCCACTTTGAGATGGAAAATGGGGGGAGTTGTGAAGGTGCCGAATGGTGGCTCTATGTCCTCCTTTTTAGAAATAAGGGTTTGTTGGATTCTCAGGATATTTTTGCTGTGTTGGGTCAGTGGCCTCTGTATGTTGCACTGCTCATCGCTGCTGTTTTGGCGTCCTGGTTGATGCCGGGAGGCTGTGCGTGGGCTGGAAGACACAGGAGGTCTGGCCACGTTCCTATTCCCGGTCCCAAAGGATGGCCCATTATTAGAAGTCTAATTGACATGAGCATCGGTCTACCTCACCGCAAGCTCGAATATCTGGCTCGTATTCATGGTGCCACGAAGATTATGGCCTTTAGCTTAGGCTCCACGCCCGCCGTTATTACATCGGATCCTGAAGTGGCCCGAGAGCTGCTCAACTCCCCTCATTTCGCCAACAGACCCCTGAAGCAATCTGCGCAGCAGTTATTGTTCGGGCGGGCCATTGGCTTCGCACCCAATGGGGATTACTGGAGGCTGCTGAGGAGAATTTCTTCTACGCATCTCTTTTCTCCGCACAGAATCGCTGCCCACGAGCCTGGTCGCCAGGCTGATGCTCTGGGAATGCTCGTTGATATCCAAAAGGAATGTGAGTGTAACGGTGTTGTAAGGGTTCGAGCACACTTGCAAGGGGCTGCGCTGAACAATATCATGGGCAGCGTCTTTGGAAGGAGGTTCGATATGTCATGTACTTCTACTTGTGAAGAAGTGAAGGAGCTGCGGGAGATGGTGGATGAGGGTTTCCAGCTGTTGGGAGCGTTCAACTGGGCGGATCATCTACCATGGCTGCGACGGCTGGACCCTCTTCGAATCCATGCTCGTTGCGCCCGCCTGGTGCCGCGTGTGAGAGCTTTCGTTAGAAATATCATCGAAGAGCACCGACGTGCAGAGCGGAACAGCGAAACGGGTGATCAATCCGATTTTGTTGACGTTCTGCTGTCGTTGCATGGAGAAGATAAGCTAAATGAGGAGGATATGATCGCTGTTCTCTGGGTCCGTACTATCCGTATTTTCACACTCTCATCTATGTATCTCTGTATTTTAGTTAAATTTTCACACTCTGATCTGATCTATCTCTCTGTATTTTAGTTTAGTTTTTTCCCACTCTGATCTATCTATCTCTGTATTTTAGTTTTTTCACACTCTGATCTCATCTGATCTATCTCTGTATTTTAATTTAGCGTTTTCACAGCGGAAGGAATTTATGAATGAGGTGAGTTTGCTTGAGTCTGGCGAGGGACATTAACTAAGTTTGTTTCTAATTTCTTTATGTATGCATGCAGGAGATGATTTTTCGCGGCACAGACACGACAGCTCTGCTCACAGAGTGGACCATGGCAGAACTGGTGCTGAATCCGGATGCTCAGAAGAAAGCTCAGGCAGAGTTGGACGCAGTAGTGGGGCGAGAGCGCAGCGTGAAGGATTCAGATATCCCTAACCTGCCCTACGTGCAGGCTGTGGTAAAGGAGGCGCTGCGAATGCATCCGCCTGGACCGCTCCTATCATGGGCACGTCTCTCCACTGAAGATGTGAACATGGGCGATGGAATGTGTGTTCCGGCGGGCACGACTGCCATGGTGAATATGTGGTCGATTACTCACGACCCCAGCATTTGGGAATCACCTCAAGAGTTCCGTCCGGAGAGGTTTGTGGTGTCGGAAGGCGGGGAAGACGTGGATGTAAGGGGTAATGATCTGAGGCTTGCGCCTTTTGGTGCTGGTCGTCGTGTGTGCCCGGGAAAGGCTCTGGGCCTTGCCACTGTTAACCTCTGGGTGGCTAAGCTCCTCCATCATTTTCAGTGGCTTCCTCATGCTGAACATCCAGTTGATTTGTCCGAGGTTCTTAAGCTGTCCTGCGAAATGGCTCATCCTCTTCGTTGTGTTCCCATCATACGGGTGCCAGCTTTCACTAGCTAATTAAATCCTCCCCGTCTACCTGCTAATTGCAGTACCTCCTGTTCTGTTTCTGTTTGTCAGTATTACTAGGCACTATATATGCGTCGATGCCGTCTCCCATTATGTATTTCGATTGCAGCAGGGCAGTATCACTAGGCACTATATATGCGTCGATGCCGTCTCCCACTATGTATTTCGATTGCATGAGCGGGCACTATCATGCAATGCCGTTCAATCTTTAGCTGTCCAGTTATATGTATTTCGATTATAAGTGTTACTTTTTCTGACCCATCGTCGTCATATGAGACTATGTGTCTCTGTTTGGTTATTGTGATCGATGGAACGAACGATGGATGGTCGTTTTGAGTTTGAATAATGGTGAGCTGCACATTAAATTTTTGACAATAAAGATGAGTGACCCCGGATATTTTTGCATTGTTTGTTTCTATTGGATGGATTTTTGGACTCTTTCTTTTTTTTTACAGTAAGTCAACAATTTTATTTGTTCAATCATAAATTACATTACATGGTGCAATTTTATTTGTTAAACAACACATATATATATATATATCACTTAAATTACATGGTGTATTGCTGTATAGCAGAGGCAGGTGTCGTCACACCATTGTCAATGGTTTTGAAAACGATTTCTACACAACTAGGTGAGACTTACCAGCAGTTCAAGTTTGATATTTAACCTCATCATTTGAATTATAAAGTTACTTATACGAACGAAGATCTTTGTTCATTTATTGTTTATGTACCTGCACGTTCAGAAATCTCTGCCCAACATTTCGTACGGCGAGTCGGAGGCAACCTCGATCTGTCCGAACAATGCGCACCCATTTTTCTTTTTAAGCTATCCACATGGCAATTTTACAAATATTAGTCTAGTTAAAATTGCATACCCCGTTTCAAAGAAAGTTTATGCTTTTTAAAACCATGGGAAATGCAAACACTTTGAATCAGTTTGACGTATGTAGAACATTAAGCTTCAGTGTATGGATGTGAGCATTTTTGTGGCATTGTTTTTACTGGATTTTGCTTTTTATCATACAGCATATTTTGAGCGGTGGATTGATTTTTATTTTTGGTTGTGGAAGTGTAAAATTAAATTATATGGTACATTACAATTTTGTTCACATACTTTATTTAACAACATGTTTCAATTTTGTTCACATATTTTATTTAACAACATGTTTTGTGCGGCTGATTTTTTATTTTTGGTTATTTATTTAATGCGGTTGATTTTTTTTATTTTTGGTTATTTAATTATACAACATTGTACATTACATTCTTGACCGAGCTGCTTTTCAAAAAAAAATTGCAGTCACAATATTAATACTTATACTTATCTAACACTGGAGTGTGATACTTTACTTAACCTCTTTGCCTTCAAGCAACCACATTTAAATGATAACGCTATACAACTGGACTTTCAATTTTTTATTGCCTACCTTTTATTAGTTTATTTTTTATTATTATGATGGGAAAATGAATTAACTAACATCCAGATGGAACAACCTGGGATCAATCTTTCTCGGAACCTGGAAAGCACTGTACAAGGATGGAAGATCATGAAGTCGATGATTCGCTGTGCCAATATTTTTCCAAATACAACATCATGTACGTACATTAATAAATGACATTTTGATTTTCTCATTTTAATGTGGTTATGTGAAAATTGTTAAAATTGGAATGGTTTTAATGGAATGCTAATATGAAAACTTGTTAAAGTTGGAATAGTTTTAAAATTTTTTGGTGGGGTTACAAATTTTGTTTAAGGTTACAACATATTTTGATTTTCTCATTTTAATGATGATGATGATTGTTAACGTCCACTGAGAGCGGTTATGTGAAAATTACTAAAATTGGGATGGTTTTAATGGAATGGTAATATGGAAACTTGTTAAAGTTGGAATAGTTTTAAAATCTTTTGGTAGGTTACAAATTTTGTTTAAGAATACAACATATTTTGAGTGGTTGATTGGTTGCCTACTTTTTATTAGTTTATTTATTATTATTATGATAGGAAAATGAATTATCTAACAGCGAGATGGAACAGCGTAGCATCAAACTTTTTAGGAACCTGGAAAGCTCTGTTAAAAGGATGGAAGATCCTGAAGTCAATGATTGGCTCTTTAATATTGCCAATGTTTTTCCAAATACAACATCATATACAGAATTTTCATTTTAATGTGGTTATGTGAAAATTGCTAAAATTGGAATGATTTTAATGGAATGCTAATATGAAAACTTGTTAAAGTTGGAATAGTTTTAAAATCTTTTGCAACTTTGGAATTCTAAACAATTTTAATTTTCTATATAGTATAGTTATCAAAAAATAATTGAAATTGTAATATATATTATGGATGTTTACCATTTTTATTATAGAAATTTCTTTTCTTTCTATTATAGTTAAGTTATAAATTTCAAAATATAATGTTACAATTTTATTATTATAAAAACATATATAATTTAATCTTAGGAAAAAGTATTTAAAATAAATTCAAAAACAAATCAAATCACGTGTAAACTATAGCTCATATCAAATTGCAAAATTAAATTCCTAATAATAAGAATAAATGTTAAAAATCGCTGTGATGGTGTGCTACTATGTGTAGGTGAAGAATAACTTATAGTCTTTAAAAATAACGCTATTGTCACAAATGATTATAACTAAATTTTAATATTTACATTATAATTATTATAAATGGTAGGTTACAAATTGAAGTTTTCAAGTTAAAATTAGAAATATCATTCATCCAATTTACTCCCCCAACAACATAAATTAAATGGCTCATAAAAGTATATAAGCATCAATTAATGGTATGCACCAAGACCCTTACCTCATAATATATGTCACTCTTCATAAAGATTAACTAAATTATAACCTTATTTTGATTTTGATTTTTAGTTTTAGTTCAAGCATACAACATATTTTTTCTAGTTGGTTTTTATTTGAAGCACACAACAATTTTTGTCTCCTTTATTTTTATTTTTGGTTGTTGAAGTATACTACTAAATTGCATTGTATATTACAATAATGACCCAGGGGCATCATGCTATATTCTTTTCAGTCATTTGAATGGTGTTCAAAAGAATTTCTCATAGCCACATATTAATATTTATATAGCAATTCATTTAGCTTAATATTAATATTTATTTGATATCAAGATCATGCAAATACATTTAAATTATAAGGCTATACATGTGAAGATTCAGTTTTTACTCTATTTTTTATTAGTTTGTTATTCATGTAAATGATCCGAAAATGAATAATCAAACAACAAGATGAACAACCTGGCACATATGTAAACCACAATGCAATATTTCTCGGGATGTGCAAAGCTCCGTGCAAGAATGGAAAATCCTAAAATCATTAAGTCAACGATTAGCTTCCTCCAAGGTGCTTAATATTCGTCAATATTTTCCCAAACACAACATCATGTAAGTACATTAAGAATTGGCATTTTTTTTCTCAATTTAATGTGGTTACTCAAAAATAGCTGAAATTGGAATGCTTTAAATGGAATGTGAACATGGAGACTTGTAAAACTTGGAATAGTTTTAGAAAAAAATGGAAGTTTGGAATTCTAAAGAATCTCACTTCTCTATGTAATATGGTTATTGAAAAGTGATTGAGATTGTAATATTTTTATTATCTATTCTTACATTTTTGTTATACGGTTTTTTAGTTTTTATTATATTTAAATGATAAATTTTAAAAATATTATTACAATTTTATTATTAAAAAAAATATAATTTAATCGTTCAAAATAAATTAGAAAACATATTTAGACACTTTTTAAACCATAGTTTATGTCAAATTACAAAAATAAATTCCTAATAACGAGTATAAATGTTAAAAATGGCTATCTATGATGTGCTATTGTGTAGGTGAAGAATAACTTATAATCATTGATAAATAAAGGCATTACTATAAACGATTATCGCTAAATCTTAACATTTATATTATAATAATTATAAATAGTAAATTACAAACTTGCTAAATCTTAACATTTATATTATAATCGTTATAAATAGTAAATTACGAAGTCAAGTTTTCCAGTTAAATTAGAAATATCATTCACCCCAATTACTACCCGAACAATATAAATTAAGTAGCTATAAAAGTCTATAGGCATCAATTTACGATAGGCATCAAGACACTTACCTCATAACTATATCACATTTCCAATGATTAAGAAAATAATAAAAATCAACTAAATTACAACCTTATTTAAATTAGTATTATTAATTATGAAGGAATTAATATGTGAGTAGATTTATAGAAAAACATGCAACGAGATTCTGAATCTCCATCATGGATATTTTTGACCTATAAATAAGCATTGCTACAATACCATTGGTCAAAATCATGTCTTTTCAATACCATATGCCCAAGGCATCATAATTAATTTCACACTCTAAATCATATATATATATAT
>APFE030587582.1:0-14089 GCA_000404065.3 Pinus taeda | reverse complement strand
AAAATGTACAACGGTAAAGAAACACACTTTACCTAACTCTATACCTAACTCTATACTAGACCAAGTTGAACTTAACTATTCCTATGTGTCGGAATATCCTAACAGTGATATGCACAACATTGAGGTTGCATAGCACAGATCCACTTAAACTTGGAAAACTCTGATGTGATATGCAAAGCCTTGAAGTTGCGAAGCTTGAAGATGCATCAAATTGAGGGTGAGGTGTTCTACTAACTCTATTTTTGTGTTATTGACTGTACATGTAAGGATGCATTGAATCTAGATTTTATATTAGTGGCATTGAATAGGAACACTAACTCAAACCCATTTAAACTCTGGTAAACGCACAAACCCATTTAAACTCTGGTAAATGCACAAACCCATTTAAACTCTGGTGATTTTGAGTATCCTACCATTTCATCCTTCTTATCTCACCATATTTAGAACTCTTCAGTTTGTTGATATTTATTTTTAAAGTAAGTCTGATATCAAAATTTTGAGTGCAGTAATTGTGAGCTTTGGCAAAATCACAGATTCCCAGAGAGAAGAAATTGAACGGCTAGGACTCAAATTCTATACTTGGAATGACTTTTTATTGCTGGTATATTCCATATGCATTTAAAATTATTCATTTGATGATTACTTGTAGCTTCATAATTTGCACGCCTCTATATGATTTATTGGATTGGTATTCTACTTTAACCTGTGTTGTTTATTAAATTCTTGGTTTATTCCTTATTGCACCAAGAGGCATGTTCTACAGTCCAGGTAGGATTAATAGAATAGTAATTAAAAAATCAAAACAATAATTTTTTCTTCTTTCAAGCTGGCCTGAAAAATAAAGTATAGCTTAGATGAGATCCCTTAAGGTGAAAACCTCAGGTGTTTGCACTCTCAAAATGTTCCACGTTGAGGGATTTGACCCCTTTTGGTGCTTGCTAGATCCAGGATTAAGATAGATCTAACTTCTAAGCCCAGTGCCTGCAAAGTGACTTTGCTATCATCTTCTTTCTTTCTGTTTCATGAAATCTCTTTAAAATTTCCTCACCCTTGAATCTCAAGTTCAAGCTCATGGGAAAGGTGATATAAGATGGTAGTAGAAGGAATTGCTATGCTTTATCTATATCTCACTAGAAAAATGAAAGTGGCTATTGCAACTTTATATTGTTCATCAGAAGAAAAGTTTGGATGTCTTCTAGAGAACAGTGAAGACCTTTCTTCTTGAATGGAAACCTTATGACATTCTATTTTCACTTATTAGTTCAACTCTCTTTATTTCGTGCTTGATACACCAGTCTGAACATGTACAAAAATTTATTACTAGCTTCTGATCTCTTCGACATTAGAATTATAGAGTAGAGTCAATCAAAACATTTTTGAAAGTAAAAAGGTTATTTGAACCAAATAGGTCTGAATTCCTTGAGAAATCAATAGTTTGTGAATTTCTGCTTTTGATCATGTACTGTTTGATTTGCTCTAAATTTGTATGTATTTCTTGTGTGGTTGGTGGAAAACTATATAAGCTCAATGATCTTTACATAGTAGTTTACTGCAACTGCAGAGTAAATTATAAACGCCATTTTTCTTATATCTTCTGCAGGGTGAGGAAAGGAGGTTTGAACTATTATTACCCAAAAAGAGCGATATCTACACGATAATGTACACTAGTGGCACAACTGGTGAACCTAAAGGCATATTTATCATAAACGAAAACATTGTTTCTATGGTGTCTGGAATTGGTTATTTTCTTAAATGTCAGAATGAAGAGGTAAATTCTTTCAATGACATGGTTAGTTTTTGTAGTTGATATGATAACTTCATAGATCAAAGCTTAATTTATTCCTAATGTATCAAACATTTTGAGAACTTATCAGTTGGTTCTAGTAGTCATGACATTTTCTTTAACTCGTGATTTTTATGCACTATAAAACGTCTTCACAAAACCTTGCAACTCACAGAGAAGGTGTTTATCTCTCGTTTCTTCCTCTAGCATATATATTTCATCGGGTGATAGAGGATTTTTTCATATCAAAAAGTGCTTCAATAGGCTTCTGGAATGGCGTATATTGCTTTGTGTTGTTTGTTTTCTCAATAGTCCACCATCTTTATGCACTTAAAAATCTAGTGCTAGTTTTTTGATTTCACAATAATGCTTGTTTATTCCCACAAGATGTGAAGCTTTTGGTGGAGGATATTGTAGAACTAAAACCAACGTTCTTTTGTGGTGTCCCACATGTCTTTGATCGCATATATTCAGGTCCTATATGTAAATCTATAGTGTCTAACTGAAAAAAATATAATTCAGTGTATATCTTGCTTAACATGTTATTTATTCACATACTCTTAAATTTCTCAAAACTGATTGCCATAATTGTAGCGATGGCCTACGATATGTGTGGACCAATTGAATTAGAGGAGAGAGATTGATATAGCATCAGAGACAGGTGCCTCTGGCTGCAGATTTTCATTCCCGGCCAAATTCTTTCCCTCTAGTTGCAGATTGTCATTCCTAATAACATTGTTTTCCTCTCTCACCAATAATTCTTACAATTTTAATACCAATTTTTCTCGTAATACTAACTCAATGCTCCCTGCAAAATCAACTCAATGCTGCTTGTAATACTTCTACCAAAAAGTTGCAACCAACTTTGTTTGCACATTGAGCGGTTTAGCAAGAGCTGGATGCTATCCTGTTTCACAAGTCCTTTCACAGTCTTGCGAAAATAACAAAGGAATAGTAGGGGCTTCCAATGCATTGTTGGAATGTTTATATTGAGATGATAGTTTTGCAGAAACGTTAGTCTCCTTGGCCACAAGAGCCCATCATTGCAGAGGCAAACAGTTAGGGTGTACAATATGGCCTAAGCTGACAAAGCATGCTTGTAAGTTAGTAGGCTTATAGAAAGTGGATCACTATGAAAATCTCGTGCCTACAAAACAAGGCATTGTATGTGGTTATTGCACAACTACAAAGGCTAGTAGGTTTCTAAAAAATCAGTTGGAAGATATACCATGAAGCTTAAATCAAACAAATGTGCTCTCCTTTCGGAAACACTGCAGATGTAAAAGCAAAATTTGAAAGCACTAGAATTTGAAAAAGGGTCTTTCTATGGAGATAGATTTTTATTAACACAATAGACTTTCCTTTCTGATTTTTATTACTGGAATGCCATTTTCTGGTGGCTATTCTTTGCTAGATTTCAATTTTCTTGGAATTTTGCACAATTGTCATATTATGCTACTATTGTTCACCATTAAGGTAGGTTGTACCCTGTAACTTCTAGCCCTTCTAGTCCCCAGTACAGATGGTAGAGAATTCCATCAATTCTGTAGTTATCAACAGTTCCTTTCTACCACACTGAATGCAGGGACTTGCTGCCTCGCAACCTCCCTTGTTCAATGATTGGATTTCTATTACTTCTTAACCATTTTTAATTCGACATGTATAGAATACAATGTTTTCTTGGGTTTAGTAGACTCTCTTAGTTGAATAAGTATATATTAAATTAAAAAATCCATGAAAGGAGTCAAATAATAAAGTGTGATATCTACATTATTTTACATATATTATTCATTGAGATATTAATCTAGATTTAAATGTAAATTTATTAAAGAGAGTTTATATTTTTCTAACTAATTCATATAAAATATAATGGTGATATTTCTGGACTTATTTCACATTCAAAATCTATGTCTAATAGATTCTTTCAAGTCATTTTCTCACCTATTTGTATTTTCCATCACAATTGATGCATAATCTCTTTTCTCTTATTTGAAGAATCTTATGAACTCCTGGCCTTGTAGGTTAATTTACTCTATGAAAGCCAAAATGATTCATCTTATAATTTGTAGTGGCAATAATTTTAGGAGCCATATTATTACCCTCAACTTTCTTTATCACATTGAAAGCATCCTCAAGAAAGTTAGGCTTAAAATGATACACATTTTTTTAGTTGTATTTTCTAGAGAGCCATAAAAAATATAACAAGCCATCATCTTAAATGTCATCTATTTTGCAATAAACTTTTAACATTGTTAAATATATTATGTACTTCAATCATAAACGAGAAAATACTAATTATTCATATTAATCATGCAAATAGACAATACACATTTGAAATTTCTTAACATTACTTATTATATAATATTTATTTATATCATTTATATTATATTATATATTGACACTATTTGTAATCAACTATTAACATTGCTAGATATAGTATGTACTTCAATCATAAAAAAAAATATTAACTATCATATTAATCATGCAAATAGACAATAAAACATTTTAAATTTTTAAACATTACTGAAAACATAATATTTACTTATATATTTATGTTTATAATTACATATACAACTATTTTGTAATCAACTTTAATACTCTTAAATATATAATATACTTCAAACATAAAGAAGAAAATACTAATAATTTATATTAATCATGCAAATAGACACTAAACCTTTTAAATTTCCTAACATTATTCATTACATAATATTTATTTATATATTTTCTGTTTCTAATTATATATGGGAAAATGAATAATATTTATTTATATAATTCATGTTTATAATTATATATGGAATTTGGTGATTCCCATAGATGGTATCCCGGTGCCTAGCGAATTCGAATGGTACCCTCTTGATCCCATTGCTACTGGAAATAATATCACGTATGCAATAGTTGGAGACGTATAGTTGGAGACGTTAATGTTGTTTTGATTCGATCTATAATTGATTGGAGCCATCTAGAGGGAGACATGTGGTGCCAAGAAGCGTGTCTTGAGGATTTCGGAGGACAACAATAATTTTTGTTATTATCTTTATCCACGGTTGAGAGAGCAGTACATCAGACGATAGCGCTCATCCTATAGCTGCTTCTGTTGTAGTTGTTGACTCTTCTGAAATAATTAGTGTTTCAGAGAGTCAGAGCGATGAGTTATGTGCAATTTGTCATGAATCGTGCCACAGTGGAGAGCCGGTAATAAAGTTGTGCTGCAACCATCTTTTCCATGAATGCTACATCTTACTATGGTTTAAACATCAACTTTCCTCTCCGCTGTGCAGAGATGAGATGGTGTAATTCTCCCTTCGAAGTTTGTTGATAGCATGGAAGTGATTTGTGTTTTTTTGGTTTGGGATTCAGCAGGAAAACTGAAAGGATATTTGACATGATATCACTTGTAGATTATTCTAGATAGATTAGTAGAATAGAATACCTAAGAATAGATGCAGTCAATCCTAAGATAAATATGCTTTCATATGTGGAGGGATTGCCAATGGGTTTGGAAGAGTCTGTCAATTCATAAACATAATGCACTCCTTTCGAGTACAAGGACATGTTATATGATAGGTGTTTACATTAACAACAACTTTTTCATCACATTACAACATGTTAGCTTATATTAAAATAGATTTTGGATGTATAGAGTAGTGTATTATTGTCCAAGTATAATAGTTTTATTAGTTTGCTGAATAATTCAATTTCCAGTCTCTTAAATTTTATAACTACAGTGCTGTAATATTTGTGAAATAGTTGAATGGTATAAAGTCCATGTTGTAGTATTTACGAAATAGTAGTTAAATTGTATAATTATCTTGTTGTAGTATTCATGAAATAGTTGTTTGCTGTAATTTTGAATTATGATTACAAAAAATTATGGATTGTTAAAATTCATATTTAAGTAATAAAAATATTTCAATATCTTATTTGTGTAAAAAACTATTTTTTTTACTTTGTGAGTTTTTAGGCTTAATCTCATCTGCCAAAGTCACCCGTTTAATATATAATCACACCCTCTCTCTCTATTATATATATATATATATAAAACCATAATCTTAAATTCTCATTATTCATTTTTCATGTCTTCATTTTGTGTAATAAACCATTTTATTTCTTTAATTTATATTTATATATATATTTTTATTTATTTAGTTGACATTTATATAATAATTATATTTCATGTTTATTTGTTTCTTTATATTTATATAGTAATTAAATTTCATGTTTATTTCTGCATTTACAACTTAAGTTCATTGTCTACAATAAAAGTCAAAATTTATAATATTTTTTCCATAATCACAAACATTGATTCTATGCTTTTATGTGAATAAACAAAAGAAAGATATAATGTCCATAATCATAAATACACATTTTTTGTGTGACCATGTTGAATTGTTTGAGGATGATGGAGATAGAATGGGGCAACTTATATCGTTTTTAGCATTCACATTTTTAATTATTGTTTGAAATTATAGATTACAACACTTTTCTTTTCAATTAGATATTTCTATTCTATAATGATTTCCATCATTGTGGTGAGTTGAGTTGCTAGTTACTTCATGGTAAAGCTCAACCTCAATAACATCATAGCGAAACTCTATATTTTAGTAATGCCTTACCTATTTGATCACGGACTATTTGGCCTTGGAGGAGAGACTCTCCTTCTTGAATTCCGAATATCTTAGCCACCTTTTGTGTCGTCACCATGATTTCAGTAGCCAATATTTACATATGGGAATGAATGAATGGACAAGTCAATAACTAAATATAAGAAAGGCTACACATGTAGGGTGATCTAGGTTTGTACGACTTCAACTAGCATTTGTTTGTTTATGCTAATGGGTTCACCCTTCTAATTGGTACATATAGGTGCATTCAAAGGTTTCAAAAATACAAATTTGTTGCTTCTCTACTTTTTATGAGGTCTAACCGCCCATGTTTGAGCTCTTTACATGAGGTCTAACCATATCCTTGTTCATTCATTATAGATCCTTCTCACATGGAGAAATGTGTTGTTTCATCCATAATATTAACATGAAGCTAATACTTGGCCAATAACCTCTTAGTCCATCTAGCTACTTGCATAGGTTCCTTGTCCAAATAAAGACATCCACTTGTCCTCCTACTTAGATAGTGGAGTTAGAGTTTCAATGTTTTCATTCACTTTCAATGTTCCTAGTGCATGAGATAAAACGTCTTTAAAAGCATATTTCAATGTCCCCTTGCAAGAGAGAAAATTTGTTTCATCAATGAGTTTAACTACTTAAACTTGGTTGGGGTTTCTAGTGATACTCATGAAAATTGCAAAACTAATTTAAAGTCTATACCAAACCACCACAAAATTAAATATATAATTTTATTTATTGCAATCCTCCACCCATCTTTACCAAAGTTTACTCTTTTTTTACCCATTCTTACATTTTTTTTAATAAGTAAATTTCTATATATTTTTAATATAACTAATTTACAATAGCATTATTATTAAAATAAATTTAACTATATTACATTTTAAATTATTATATGAAATAACTTTGGCATAGTCAACTTTATTAATGTAAGATACAAAAGATTTTTTAATTAATATATTATGTTAAAATATTAAAAAAAAAATTATTATATAATTTATGTTAAAAATATATATAAAAAATTATTAATATATTATGTTAAATTATACTATTTCAATTAGAATGACTACTTTTATTTTTTGTTATTTGGGCATGAATATATATAATATATATATATATATATAGGTTATATATATATTATATATATATATATATTCATTAAAATAGTTTAATAATAGAATTAAATGTAATTTTATTTTTTACTATAGATATTAAATTTATTTATATGAAACTTTCATAAATTTCATTAGATTTTTTAGTTTTCTTTTCTATTAGGAAGTTAAGATTTGAAATAGGATATAATTTAATGTTTGAAATTTGATTTATAATTTTAAGGTTATTTTGATAAAGGTCTAATGCCATTTGCAAATAATTTCAATAAAAAAACAAAAGAATTCAAATTTTTAATTATAATTTTTAAAATTTAAAAGTGGTACTAAATGGGATTAAATAACATTTAATGTTTTAAATTTATGTCAAACATATTTATGGTTTCCTAATCTAAAATGACACATTTTGTCAATCTTATAAATGCTCACCACAAAATATTTTCACATCTATGGCTTCCAATATTTATATTAGGTGTTATGGCATAGAAAAACCAAGGAAAAGATTAAGGTAACCTCTAACCAATTTGGACTTGGAAGCTACCCCTTCCTAGTGAGAGATGGATCTCTCTTCAAAACATTACTACTCAATGTCATTAAATAATAGACAAGTTATCTGATTGGCTAGATTTAGTTGGAAATAAAGGAACTTTGTTTGGAGATAGAGAAACTTTCTTGACATAAAACAAATTATCTCACTCGCTAGATTTAGTTGGAAATAGAGGAACTTTGTTTGGAGATAGAGGAACTTTCTTGACATAAAACAACTACAGACTCTATGAGCAAGTTTAACAGAGACATGTTAGCTTTAAATTTTTTATACAAACCATCATCAACTTATGATGGAAAAAAATATAGAATAAACATAAAAATAGAGCATTCATATGATTTATGTAAAATAAATTCAAGCTGGAAACATGTAAGTATTTTTAAAAATGTAAATTTGAGCTTATAGACAAAGTTTACATTTAATTAGTTATTTCCAAATGCATAAGATTATGAATCAGATTTACGGCTTGGAAGAAAAATAATGAACTAGAAACCATGACACCAAACTTATCACAGCTGAATCTCTTTAAAATTTGCACAAGTAACATTGTGATTTGACTAATTTCCGAGGCAACAAATCTGCAAAGCTTTACAAAAAAATTCCAACAATGTACATTAAAAAATTCATAGCCTTTATAAAATAATTACAAACTATTTAAGATAAAAAAAAAATAATGAGTCTAAAATCTATTCATCTATATATAACTTACTAAATAAAATAACAAGGGATATAAGATATGACAAGAAACGAAGTCGAATTGATGAGGTGGCTCTCCAACAGATTCAAGGTTTTTTCTAAAAATATAAAAAATCAATTCACGTGAATTTTGGAAAATAGGCTTCAAAGATCCATTTGAAACTCTCAAAAATGATGTTTGTGTAAAACAATGAAATATATCTTTTTTTATATGTCCTTTTCCTCCAAAACTTTCTTCTAAGTTTTAAAAAATTCAACCTTAGTTATTCCAAAACGAAATTGTAAAATAGTGTTAAAAACATGAAAAAACTAAATTGCAAAATATGGAAAAGTATGACTCAAATATTCCTTGGAAAATCGCAGAACATGATACATGTGTAAAAATTGATAACAGTTTTTTTAAATGAGTTAGTTACCAACAAAAACCTCTTATGGTTTTTAAAATTTCATTTATAGCTATTACAAAGCTGTGTCCAAATTTACTGGTTTGTTTTATAGTAATAGTAAAATAGAGTTTTATCCCTTATGTATTAATTGTCAATGCTCACTTGATCAACTTCCAGCTCCTTTGCTGACATGGAATCCGCCAGCCCCTTGATTTTGAAATAACAAATTTAAATTTTACAATTGGCATTGATACTGCAGCTCTGAGCTCTTTTTATCTATGAGTGCCTTTATTCAACATTTTACAATTAGGATTGTTTGAGTGCTCTAAGTTTTTACAAATAATAAGAAATGAAAATGATGATTTTAGCACTAGGAAGAAAAATGAGATGACATTACGTAAGGACAATAAGTTTCCTTACTTTATTTCTTAATAAAACATCTACCAAAAAATCTCTTACAATGGGTTCCAATAAATTCTTTTTAATTTTAAATTGTGATAATTCTTTTTAATTTTAAATAGTGTATCACACATCTTGAGTACTTGAGAGGATTGGAATTTCTCCACTTTTCATGGAAGCCATCAAGCTTAACATTGAAGTTGTAATTTGGTTTTCATGGCTCCCACTTATTTTCCTTATGTTTATATTTCTATTTTTGTATCATTCCAATATGTTGACATCATGGAAGAACATTTATTTTAGTGGATGGTAGGGGAAGGGGATTTCTGATTCTTATATGGAATTGGTATGAAAATTATACCATTTACTAGTCACTCCCAAAAATAGATTGCATGCACAACAAGGAATTATTGTCTATAGTTACTAGATTCGTGAGTTGTTTTTGTGTAAGTAAAAATTTTTTATGAAGCAAGGAAAAAAATTATGAACCCAAAATAGTTAATAATAATATATATAATATATATATATATATTATATATATATATATATATATATATAATATAATATATATGTATCTTGAATTCTCATAACCCAAAAAAATATAGTACTTCATTTCCCAGAATTCTTATTAAATATGGATTGGTTTAAAATTTATGTTTAAATAATAAAAATATTTAGATGTTTTAATTTTGTTAATAAACTATTTTTAATCTCAATCTCTTCATTTATTATATATTTTAATACTTTTATCTTTATTAAATCTATATTTCTATAATAATTATATTTCAAGTTTATTTCTTCATTTATAAGTTAAGTTCATTGTGTATAATAAAAGTCAAAATTTATAACATTTAATTGGAATAACTTAATTTATAATAAAGACTTCTATGTAAATGATGAAAAGCAAATATTTTTTCCAGAATCATAATCATAAATGCGATGATCCTATGTGAATAACCAAAATATGTTGAATTAGTTGAGGATGTTTCAAATAGAATGGAGCAACGTATATCATTTTTAGTGTTTTTGACATTTTTTAATTATTATTAGAAATGGTCCATTTTACCACATTGTTTTTTAATTAGATATTTCTATTCTATAAGGATTTCCATCATCATGGTGAGTTCAGCTCCTATCTAGATCATACTCAAGGTAAGCCTCAATAACCTCATAGTGCAACTCTATATTTTATAAATGTCTTTGTCTAGTTTACATATTTGGTCTTGGACTATTTGGTTTGGGAGGAGAGATTTTCTTTCCTAACTTCCTAGTATCTTAGCCAAATTTTGGATGTGACTATGAATTGACTAGCTAATAACTAGATATGGGAATGGATCAATGGACTGGAAAATAAGTAAATATGGGAAAGAATACACATGTAGGGTGATATAGGTTTGTACAACATCATATACTAGTACTAGTTTGGTTCAACTAATGGATTCACCCTTATAATTGGTACATATAGGTGGGTTGTAAAGTTTTATAATTCCAAGTATATTGCTTCTCTACTATTTCCACGCTTAATTCCTGCTCGAAGATAGTTCATTCGCTTTAGTATGAATAACATAAATATATACCACAAGCATTTAAATAATAGTCTTACAACATTCATGACAGATGCGTGAAACGGTTTTGGCTCATAGAACTTCTAATAATTAAATTAATGATCCAAATATATTGTTACATGGATAAAAAATTATCTCGAGTAGTATAGTAGGAATCTACAACTTTTTTCTCCAAAGAATGATATTATACCCTATGTACAACTAAGGAAGGGAAGGCCAAATCTTAAAATGTCCACACCTTTTTCTCGAGTTAACAACACTTATTTATAAAAAATGAAAATGAACCTTGAGCTACCTCATGACTCTTTAACTTCTTACACCCCATGGAATTCTATGTCACACTTCATATTCCACATGTGTCTCTTGAACTTTTTTTACATTGAAATTATTATTCTCATAAAAGAAAAATTACATTAAAAGATGGCATCTATACAGGACACAAATTGTAGTAAGACAACATTTCCCCATGTGGGAAGAAAAGATAAATGAGTGGATTGATAATGGAGCTCATTTGTGATGTAGGATTGTCGTTCATTGAACTCTTCTACAATAACTTTGACTCTTATATGTATATCTTCCATGTACCTCATTTTCACCTATAACTCATATGAAAGTATAGATTTTGAGTTTGATTGTGCACTACTACACAACATGAATAAATGAACATTTGCTGGCCAAAATTCTTACAATATAATAGTACACTATTATACCTCGAAGCCTTATTGGTTGGTTTTTAGCCTCATTTTCTCAATAAAGTATTTCGGTTCCCGCATGATAACATCCTTACTCATCTTTTCACTAAGTGGGCCCAAAAAAGTTGTGTTTTGACTCCATGCCATGGATTCTAAATTGTTATGTAGTTGAACATAAGCAACTACAATGTTGGTAACTTATTTACCATACTAGTTATAGCTCTAAGTGTGTAGCCTCAACTTTGCTCTATCTGACTCAGTTGTTAATATATCTTTCTTAACCAACTTCTGAGGGACATTATGATACTTAATGCCCCGATGTTGCATTAGATCCATAGTTATAACTTCAACCTTCATAACTTCATGTTTTCATGAGATATTTTATTGATTTATACGAGGGATTCCATCACTTCATGATAGAAGATCATATCATTGTAAAGTTGCTTCATAGTATTCTCCATTAGTTTTAACTATTTATGTATGTTAAACCATGATTATGTCATGTTGATACTGGTATAAGAAAACCTTTGGTTCTTTGTAAAAAAATGATCAACTTCTTTCTTTATGACATTCAATAGCTTTCGTAGTTGTTCATTCTAACTCAAAAGATATTTTGTGTTATCATGGGTGTTGTAACAATAGGCATATCTACTACAATGAAAGATTGAGGACTTCTCCTGGTGTTGGATGTTATCACTATTAGGTCCTTTGTTTTTTAATGGATAATAGTTGTCAAGGACATTTTGGAGGAAGCTATTAGAAACAGAGCATCAGCAAACCAAAACTGCAGTGAGATGGCTTGGAACTCACGTAATGGAAAACAAGGAAGCCTGTCAAAGGACTAGGTGATTCAAACTTATGCAGGAACATAAAAAATTAAATATATAAACATAAAAACATAGATGTAGCATAAATAAAACATCATTTCATTAATATCCAAGAAATGAAATATGCTTACATACAGAATGGAAATAAATATCTCGAATGATGGTAGCTTATCTTTGAGAAGAGTTGTGTCAGCTACATGCCTTTGAACTATGTTACAATGAGTATATTCCTATTTCTTTTTCATAAACAATGGAAATCCCTAAACATCCAAAAACTTAACCCTAGGAGATGAAGCACCAAAAATATGGGCCCATTAGGTAAAATTGGTACATCAACTTCCAAGGGATGTGACTTTGGCATATGATCTCTCGTTGACCAACACAACACATCATTAGAAGTATCTATATGAGGAATTTCAAAACCCGAAAAAATGCCAAAAATACTAAATATTACTACAATTAAGGAAACTAAAATTTTTCTATAACTAAGGAAATTTTAAGAAGTAATGGTTTTTATCCAAGTGGAATAGGTAGGTGGCCACCATATCCACCTGGATTAGTCCTTTCCCATTAGAAAGGAATGTACCTGATTGCTTTGAGTACCTACACGAGATGAGGAAACTGATGCTAAACTTGGTCACTCGTAAGACACTTGCCTTCATGGAGGAGTTGACCATCCTTGAAAATCCTATAATGTTGGACCTTTTATTGGCATGTTTTCTTGATTTTCTTGTCAATTACCAATCAATTGTAGCATGTTCCATGTAGTTTTGTGTTATCGGGAAATCTAGTGTCCACTCAGAGCTGCTAGTCCCACTAAGATGGGTATCTATCTTAGAAACAAACAAACTAAAGTTACTTAGGTTTTACTTTATGAGAAGTAGATGAGAGAGAAGGAGAGAGTACCAACCTCAGTCTTTCACTTGGCTCCTTGCTTGTTTCCTCTCCCCTTTGATAGATATTTCCCACTCCTTCCTCGCTTGTCCCACTTCAAAGAACACTTGTAGAGTCAAAGAAACATAATACTATCAAAGCATAGATATCTATAATCATAAGAAATATAGGATAAAATATATATTGACCACACAAATGCATATATCAAGTTAGACATACAAGAATGTGGAGGAAAACTCAAATAGCTTTATTGATAGAAAGATTAGAAGAGAGGATTACAACCCATTGATCTGACCCAACGTCATCCTCCCAGCATGAAAGCCCTTATTCACCTCATGAAAAGCTCATATCACCCAACATTATGATGTTCCACATAGAAACCAATAGCACTTCCTTACGAAATACAAGATTCTAACCTCTGGATCTCTGGGATGAGGGATCCATATATAGATGTTTCTAGGTGGGTGAGTCACCTTCTGGGATTTTGATTAGTGTCTTCTCTCTGATAGTTCTTGGTTCCACTTAGAGATTCATGATCTCTTACTCATCCCTCAAAGAATTCAGAGAGG
>APFE030587579.1:14393-30698 GCA_000404065.3 Pinus taeda | reverse complement strand
ATATGGTGTGGCATTTGATCCAAGGCCCAAATGAGGTTTTTCTCGTTCATTGAGACATGTGAGGGCTAGCACCATCTTCAATGCTCTCAACAATGGAGTAGAGACAAATATTTAGCCACATGGAGACCCATTAGACTAGGTTTTGTGCCCCAAACCACATTTTGGGGGCACCAGATAATTTGCATCGAGACAGAGGGGCCAACCCCTCCATCATGATTTTAGAGGCCCTTAACAACACCTATGGCACCATTTGGCCTCAACATCTTCCCTATGGAGGCCTACACATGCATGACGTCAACATTTCGACCCTCCTTTAGGAGATTTATCATTTGATTACATTGGTTACTAAGTCGGCCTTTGACCTAGAGGTGTTTTTAGCCCACCACTATATGATTTTAGGGGCTTGTAGGCTAAATTAGAGTTAGTAGGACACAAATATATTAGAGATCACTCATTTGGTCTCTCATCATCATATCACTTGGGATTTTAGCCTCCTTAAGGAGACTCACACTTGTTCTTTTCTTGGATTCTGGGATGATTGGATACATTTTGATATTTGGAACTGATTTTTGGACATCTTTTGGAGCTATTCTTGGCATAATGGATGGAATTTCTTTCTAAATAGCCTTGTAAGTGTTATATTGTTGAAGGTATTTCTTTTTCCATGTCTAATGTATGGAATGAGTAGTTCTAATCTATGCTAAAATTGCTCCCTAATTTTGTTAACTATCTATTGAGTGCTAGTTAGAAGAAACTTGCATGCATTATTCATACATGACATTGTAAGTATTATCCTAGTGGTGAAACTCTTTGTAGCTCTTCCCATAAACTCCATTATTCCTTGAGTGGGTAAATGCTTGAAAATTGAGCCAGGACATCGATTTTCAAGCTCCTTAAGAGAAAGATTGGCTAATCTTTGACATCCATGAAACCATATACCCAAGGGACAAGACACTAGTCCAAGTGTTTGGTGATTGTTCTAAATTTTTATCCATTTTATCTCTCCTTAAAATTTATGTCCTTTCAAGGATAAAGGAGAAACAGGGTCTTGGTGTAAATTTAAGGGAGAGAGGAATGTTGGAAAATCGAGAGACTTACAGATTATAGTTGATTTTCCTTGATAATTACTTGTGATATTAGTTCGCCTTTTATTACTTATTTTTTCTTATTCATGAAGAAATTACCAAAACCATGAAGATCACAAAGAGAAAAAGTACAGAAGATATAGGCTCCAAGCTAGGGTGAAACCCCTCCAAACGGAAAACTAAGAAAGAATACTTCTCTTCTTATAAAAACAGTTCAATATGAGACTTCCAAGACTCAAAAACCAAAGCCAAAAATCCTCCCAAGCATTGTTAAAAATATGAAACTACTGTCAAATTCCACCTTGGACAACTCACTTGATGAAAATAATAATTGCATTTAATTCCTCTTTTCGAGAGGACCAAAATCGACCTAAAGATCACTCAAATCGGATAAAGGAAAGTGCATTTATGAATAAAAACCCACATGTGCATATTTGATAAGGTCGGCCCTAACGCAAAGTGGACCCTCTTGGAAGACTATAAATAAAATTGTCCTCTACCTCATTTGGACACAATCATGAGACACTCTTATTGCTTGGTTTTTGGCTCTCTCAGGTCTGAGGTTCATCCACAGAGGAATAGGTTCGCTCTGAGGTGAAATTGTAGGGTCCGAAGCTCACATTGTAGATATAGGGTTTTGGGCTATAGTCGCAAGCACAACACAGAAGGATCTCAACCACAGTTGCTCCCACAAAGGCTCATGTGTGCGACTGGAGGCTTCTAGTCGCACATACAACTCATGAAATCCAGTCGCACATACAACTCACTGTTCATGTGATTGGGAGTTAGGGTTTTCACAGACACAATCGTTCACTTGCCATAGATCATATCTGAACCTAGTCGCTTGCTTGCCAGGTTTAAGGGTGAGAATGTGATGCTTCGCTCAGATGAATCCTCCATGCAACTAGGAACTAAAATATGAAATCTCAGTTGTCCAAAGATTTCACTTAGTGATCGCAGGGTTTGGCAGTTGACTGCTGTAAGTGACAGTTCAATATAGATTTCAGAATCAATATTTCGAGTATAAGCTATGTTGGGTTTGTTTCGAGGATGTTGTAGTTGTTTTTTCCGATTAGCTACATGAATGAAGATATGGATCATTGTACTCTCTTTTACGGAATCATTTGATGATAATCTATAAGAAGAAGTATTTGCAAGGATTTTCCCCATAGTGGGTTTTTCCCTGGTCTCCGACCAATCTTGGTGTCTTTATGTGTGAATGCTTTTCTTCTATTTTTCCTTTATGTTCTGCTACATTGATGATGATGGTATTATTCTTTCTACATAGTTGCATATGATGATGAATAATGATGTAAATCTTAATAATGTTTTGATGTTATGGGGTGAGCTTAATGTGTTAATGAAGAAACGCAATTATCAAAGCAAAGAACAATATAGCCCTAAGAAAAATTAACATGGTATCAGAGCTGGGCTGAAGAAAAGTGATGGAGATCACCCCCTTGGAGACACCCTTGATGGAATCAAGAGAAGATGGAGGAGACCTAAAATAATTTTAGGGTTTGAAGAAAACCTTAGGCAATTTGTGTATTAGGTTTTGATGGATATTATGAAGTCAGGGTTTGAGAGAAACCGTGGTTTATGACAAGATTTGAGATATGAAATCTAGAAACCCTAGCATGGTCAGAATAAAGATGTTCAAGCACTTGTGACAGATTTGATGAACCCCTAGATGGGATAGTCTTTAATAGGTCTGGTTGTTGATAAAGTTGATTGAAGGCAACATTGTTAGGTGGAAAATGTACAATGATGGCTGGTTCAAGAGGAAGAGAATCACCTCTCATTGAAGACAAGTATTTATTGACTTATGATGTTCCTTTATGTATTTATTTTTTTCTAGACTTATGGATCTGATTATTGTTTTGATCATTACTTATACTTTCTGCATGTATATTTGAGTATTTAGATGTTTCTAACCTCCTTGATGAGATGTAATAAGAGGGTCCTTCTTGAGGATCATTTGAGATGTAGGATAGAAAAGCTAGAGCTGGAAAAGGTAACGAGGCACTTGATGAAAATGTGAAAAAGTGGTACAAGCTGCCGATGTCAAATGAAAAGGTGCAAAGTTATTTGAATATATTGTTTCAATGTTATGTTTAAACTGTATTGGCAAGGTAAGCCCTAAGGTATGATGATAATGTCTCCTTCTCATATGGTTCATGCATACATGTGAAAGTAATTTGCATTCATGGTTCTTATGATGAAATGGTGCACTTGATATTAAACAAGTATCTTACCTTCTAGACATAATGAATTTCTTGATTCTATGAGGCTACTTAATGTTGATCTTTGATATATTGGTATACTTGATGTTTGGATAACATCTACCTTTTGGATATCTTGATCCCATAAAGAAGGCTAGCACTTTGACGCTAGTAGATAATACTCTTGACACTTGACGTGCATAAGACATGACATATTTCATATAGAAGGATAGTTCATTGATTTCTATATACAATACTATTGATGAAAGTATGGAAAAAGGTTTGACACTCTTGTTGTTTTGGTAAAGTTTTATCGAATGATCTGACTTGATCCTATTGACAATGATAAGCATGGTAACCATGATGATGGAAGTCTAGCAATAAGTTTGATATTCATAATTTTCTTGTTGACCTTCGTAAGTTAGTAATTATGTTCTATGGTAAATTTGGATGACTTGATTTAGTGGATTAAGCTATTTAAGCATTATTGTGTTCATGATGTTTGAAGACTGATGTCATACATGTGAGCTTCCCTTATCATATGAATATAACCCTTGAAAAAATGTTGATAACATGATGTGATGATGTAGTAGCTTATGTTAGCATGTTATGACCATGATGGTTATATGTTTGACTTTATATCTAATAGATCTGCTGATTCATGACAATATTATAAACAGGTTGATGACATGAATGAATATGACTGAAGTGGATTCCCATTCAGAGGGAGAATCTCTCCATAAGATTCTTACTCCTATTACCATTTGCATTATATATATTTTTTACTGTTGAAATATGATTTATGGGCATGCATAGACATATATTTGACATTGTTGATTTGCAACAATGGTATGATATGAGGTGAGATAGTTTTATCTCACTATAAGCCTCAGCCGCATGAAAAAAATCCTACAGGTGCGACTATAGCCTCCCAACCACACAGATGCAAGCTCAAGGGTGCAACCAAGGCACTATGTCAGTTCTGAGCTAGGGTTTGGTAGTTGGGAAACCACAATTGCTCGCATAACATCTTGAAGGGTGCAACTGTAATCTCCCAACCACACAGAGGAAGGCCTATGGGTGCAACTATGCCTACAGGACAAAAAAATGAAGTTTTGTGAATGAAATCAGATGTTCACGTGAAAGATGTCAATCCTACAGACATGAAACAAACAATAGAAAGTTCTACGCGCAGGGAAGTTTGAATGAATTATTATAATATCAATATGTAGACTGAATTGGTGCTTGGAGGTGATTGGGATATGCATATAGATGTGTCATTATGATGAAAGTTTGTGCTACAAGAGTTTGGCATGATTCAGCTGATATGTATGAGTAGTGTTTGGAAATGACTTAGAACTTTGACTTGATGATTGAGATATGTTTTGGAATATAGATAGAAAATTTGGATTTGACATGATGACTAATGATTTGATTTGAAAATTGATGATTTTCATTGATGACAAGGATATATGAGCATAGTGGCTGCCAATGACTTATATGGGTATTCAAAAATGGTTTTGTATTGACCTCCTTATTCCTAGCACAATGGTTGAAGTATTGATAGCTATGATTCAGTATGAAGATGGAACCTGCATGACTTATCTTTGGTGTATACATTTGCATCTAGTATTATCATCATGAGAATGACTTAATGAAGTTTGGATTGATATTGCATGATAGATGAAAACTTGATAAATAGATGAATTCAAGACTTGATATGAGCCCTACATGTCATCTGGTCTAAAGAATTGATACTGTGATGACTTTGATATCAATTTTGATCTGCCTTCTAAACTTTGATGAGCTGACTTAGCTGATTTGAGCATATTGGTTTGGAAAAGTGTTATATTTGCAAAGATCATTGTATGAAGAAAGCTCCCCGATCCAGATATGTCCGCATTGACAATTATCTAGTGAAGCATAGAAGAAGATGTGTTGATCCAAACCTCTACTTCAGAAGAGTTCCAAGGCATGACTTTGATTTTGATTTTGGTTTTATATTGATGGTCTACTCTTGATAGGAAATGATCCTATGATGATCAATGTAAGAAGGAGATGGATTTTGAAGTTCGAAATGACGAATCAATTTCTGAAGTTGGGAAAATAAAATCTATATTGTGAAGCTATTGAAGAAGTATTGGAAAGTGGAAATGAAAATCCTTGGACACTTCGATTGAATTTCAAGAAGTTGTGAAAATATATTGTTGAACTTGACTTGGAAACCGATAGTTGATTGAAGCATTGATGTTTTGTTTTGAACATCCATTCGTATATATACATGATGTGCATAGAACCTAAGTCGATTCATGATTGAGCCGCTTCATTCACATTGAGTTGATGCCTAGAATCCTTAAAATTACTTGCATGACACGATATTCCTGTGATATGTGACTACTTGGGTGTACTGATGATGCTTATATAATTATTGATGAGGTGAGCACATTTAGATCCTACCTTAGCATGATGTTTGCCATGATATCTTGGATGAGAGGTCCATAGCACGACCGAGGTCGAGTACGATGTTGGGTGTACTGATGATGCTTAGATTGTTATTGATGGGATTAACACATTTGGATGCTGCCTTAGTATGAGATTTGCCATGTTATCTTGGATGAGAGGTCCATAGCACGATCAAGGTTGAGTACGATGTTGTTAGCATGACTAGCCATGTGGCAGGTGAAGAAGCTCCTTGGAGAGCCATGTGAGCAGGATCTGAAATGACATGGATACATTATGATGAAAAAAAATGGGAATTGATTGATAAAGAATCCAACATATAGCTGGGATTGAGTTACCTTCATATATTGAGACATTTCTGCTTAAACTTGTGGTTGGAACCTCCTTGAGAGGGAGGATGAATATGGTATCCTTTTGTGATATATATATATATATATATATATATATATATTATATATTATGAATTGTTTATGTTCTAATATGATATTTGATTTGATGTCTTGCATGAACAGGAGACTGCGACTATTGCTACATGATGATCAAGCTGATACCAGATATGAGTATGATTAGAGCATCGCTGATCGAGAACACTGAGACAACTCTTCTCCCCCTGTTTGAGCTCATAGGGTGAGAAATTAAGATAGAGGGCTCCTGGGGTTGAGAGAAATCTAGACAATAGGGTATCACCCCTATCTGTAAACCATAGGGTTGGAGTAGTAGCTTACCCTATCTTTTTCTTTGCAGAGTATACCCCATTTGGCATCATACTCACAAGCAAGGCTTATTGGGATAGTCCCTCCCCGTCTGGCCAATGGGTTGAGGAGACTTGGAAGCGTGTGATCCATACCTCTTGGTAAGTCAGGTATCTTGTCCAAGCTGGATTATGATGCAGGTGTTCTACCACATGACTGCTTAGATTCATTTATGGGAAGATCAATAGGTAATAGGATTGGGTTGAGATAACCCTATGCGATTCCAAGTTGGGAATGAGCTCCCTGATGTGATACCAGGGTTGAGATGTGCTACCCTGTGTGTTTAGATATCCTATTTTTTGATATGGGGTTGTAGATGTATAACTCCCCCATGAGATTTTAGATCGAGATGTGATCATCGTTGTGGTTCTAGGTTGAGATGTGCTCCCTGATGATATGCTCTCTAATGATGATGCATGTCGTAGATCTGACTCCCAACTAGTGTTTCTGGGTAGTATTTCATTGGCAGAGATTCCAGGTAGTAGCCCAATGAATAAAAGGGCGGTAACTTATGCTCCCCTCCGATGACTAATTCTTCTTCTGTTAGATTTGAGAATGTTCAACATATCAACAGGGATAATCAAGAGATAAACAAGAATGAGCAAGAGATGAATCAAGATGAACATTGATGATTCGAGATGATGGGATACTTGAGATAGGACATATGATGTTAGGATGAGATATTGATCGATGGACATATATTGACAAGTGGAATTCTCCCTAGTTGAGAAGTGTTAAAAATATGCAATTGCGGTCACATTCCACTTTGGAAAACTGACTTGATGGAGATAATAATTGCATTGAATTCCTCTTTTCGAGAGGACCAAAATCGACATAAATATCACTCAAATCAGATAAGGGAAAGTGTATTTATGAATAAAAACCCATGTGCATATTTGATAAGGTCGACCCTAATGCAAAGTGGACCCTCTTGGAAGGCTATAAAAGCAAGTGTCCTCTACCTCATTTGGAAACAATCATGAGACACTCTTCTATCTTGTTTTTTGGCTCGCACATGTATGAGGCTTGTTCGTGGAGGAATAAACTTGCTTTGAGGTGAAATTGTAGGGTCCGAAGCTCGCATTTAAGATCTAGGATTTTGGGCCACACTCATAGGTATAACGCAAAAGGATCTCGACCACTTTCTCTTCCACAGAGGCTCATGCATGCGACTAGAGCCTTCCAACCACACAGACAACTCATTGTGCATGCGACTAGGAGTTAGGGTTTTCACACGCACAATAACTCACTCGCTAGGCTTAAGGGTGCGACTGTGTTGCTAAAGTTGCTCAAATGACTCCTCCTCCATGTGACTACAAATTAAAATATGAAATCTCAATTGTTTGAATATTTCACTTAGTGACCATAGGGTTCGGCAGTCACTGCAGTCAGTGACAATTCAATACAAATTCCAGAATCAATATTTTGAGTATAAGCTTTGTTGGGTTTATTTCAAGGATGTTGTAGTTGTTTTTCCTGGTTAGATGCATAAATGAAAATATGGATCATTGTACTCTATTTTGCTGAGTCATTTGATGACAATCTATAAGAAGAAGAATTTGCAAGGGTTTTCCCCATAGTGTGTGTTAGCGCTTGAGATTTCACCCTAGGCTGAGGAAGGTAAACCTTCAAGGCTACATCAAACCATTTCACCTCGTAGCTAGCCCTACGAGGTATGAGAAGGCTCTCTCGGGTCAGATTCGGTAGATCTTTCAATATGATAAGCTGACCAATTAGGATCAAAGATATTAGGCTAGTAAATTGATAAGGGGGTTGATTTAAATATTTTTGGGTTTTTTGGTGGCAATTGGAGGGAGTGCAATTCAGGGTGCGGGGAGTGAGCACAGTTTTTGCAGGGGGATCTTTGGGGCAAGGTAGGAGTGAGCGCTGATGCCTTAATCTGAGATGGATGATCAGGGATGATAGAGAAGGAGCTAAAGAGGGCAAACAACCATTTGAATCCTCTCTAGATAGCAGAAAACATAAATTTTGAACAAACTAAAAAGCTGAGCATGTCAAAGCATGTATTCAAACTTTACCACTTCATCTGTCCAAATAGAAGCAAAAGAGAGATGTAGAATACATAAACAAACTTACAAAAACATGTAGAGAACACACCATCAACACTACAATCCACAAGAATCCACAAGGATGTCTGCAAAACCCTGGCCTTCTTCCTCTTGGAATTGCAAAGATAGATGTACAATATACAATGAAACTTTCTCCCACAAGAGTCCAAACTTCCAACCTCTCAAAATGACTAAGAAAACACATAATATAGGCAAGCTAAACTCTTCCCTTGCCTCTAGGGGTCGAGCTCATCCTTCTAGGAGCAGTTTGAACTAATTCCAAACTAAGCACTAGATAATAGGCAGCTCAACAACTTGCCTCTATTACTTAGCTAACTGATTCATGCATTAATTATTCACTTTTTACATCAAGGAAGCTTCTAGAAGAGTAAAGAGAGGTAAAATCTATCAAAGTGCCATGAAAATATTACATTTATCCATCATCTACAAGTAAAAATAATCAACCATAGTCAAAACAGTGTTTTTTGACCAAAAAAGTCAATTTTGGCAAAGTTAGCTCTCACATCCGCGCCCCCTGGCTCTCACTTCCGCGCACCTTTGCAGCAACTTTTGAGTGGGTTCCATTGGTCCAAATCAGGTGCAAGATGGCTCATTGGAAAGCTTGGTTTGTCTACTTTCCATCCCAAGTGGAATTTCTGAATTTGGAGTTGTTTTGCCCCCTCAAAAACCATTTCTCCCAAGATCACTTTCTGCAACTCAAAAAGTGGGCAGAAAGTCATTTTTTTGATGTATTTTGAGCTTTTGGAGGCTCAAATCTCAAAATCAGGCTTCTCCCAAGTATTGGTAATTTTTCTCTTTGCATTCCCTTTCCAAAAATGCCAAGTTTCAAAATTCCGAGTAGTCCTCCAAAATAGCCGCGCTTGGAACGCGGCGCTTGAAATGGCCAAAACCTGTAAATTGCACAAAAAATTCACAAATGACAAAATTTTCTCCAAATTTCTTGAAATTTGGGCTGGGAGTCCCCAATCAAGTACCATGCTCAGTAAAAGAGGCTTTGGCCAAAATTTGGATTGGATCGGGTGTTTTCCTTCGTTTTTGTGCTTTGGCCAACCGTCCTTGGAGCACCTTCGTTCTCGCCGGTATTTTTGACATTTCTTTAAAAAAATGACACCTATGCAAAAAGTGAAGGAGGTTTTTCTTCCTTGGCATGTTGTCGACAAAAACCTCTCTCATTTTTGAAAAACTCATCTTTGATTTCTCAGAAACATCATTTTAGTGAAACTTATCCCGATGTGTGGAACAAGGGTTTTGGTCGAAATGAAGCGAAATGAAGGGGATAAGGGGCTTCTAAATTCTTGAGGAAATTTTTGGGAGTAGGGAGGGATGTTAGGAAGCAGGGGAAAGTGGAATCTCAGATATTGAGTGAGGGGAAGGGGTCCAAAAGGGCAAATCACAGGCCAAACCTAGAAAATTGCCAAGTTGTAGCTAGAAACTAGGGTTTGTGCAAAAATGAGGATTTTGGGGAATCTGAGTGCTAGGAAGTGTATGATATGGTAATTTAAGGATAGGGGAAGGTGTATGAACATCAGGAAACAAGTTTTGCCATTGATTTGACCATCCAAGAAAAATTGGCTTCAAAACCCTAGGAGAGGGAAATGAACTTGCCAATGCACAATTGAAGTATGAACAAGATGTAAAATGACTCATTAGACACTGACATGATAATGACAACCCCATAAATGATGATAGACTCAGCTAAATGATGACATAGACCGCCATTTGGACAACTTTAGAAGGAGTGAAAGCAAACCCTAGACCTAATGCCTAGTGACCAAATTTGACCTTGACACTTCAAAATCACTTTGTAAGAGCATATTTGATCACTGGAGGAAGGCTGAAAAGACTGACACTAACACTGGACTCAACATTCAAGGCCTCAACATTCAATTGTCAGACAATAAGCTGTTGGAACAAAACACTTATTTAAACAAAAGCATGGGTTCAGAGACAAAACCGAAACAAAAATAAAAAAGAAAGTGGTAAGTTTGTCCTCTCAGGAATTGGACCCTGCTATCATGAACATCCTAAACAAAGGTCTGGGATTTGCAATTGCTCCGAAAAACCTTCCCATAGAAAAAATGATATGTAACATAGAGGATGGGATCAGCAACTTCCCCTGGAAGATAAAGAAGCATTAAGACAAGAGTTCTCCCTCATTATGAGGAAGGCCAAGGCTCCCAAAAGTAATTTGCTTTGAGGAAGGCCAAGGCTCCCAAAAGTAATTTGAGAAAAGAGGAACAAAGAGCCTTCAAAACCCTAAAAAACAATGACAAAATTGTGGTCCTCAAGGCAGATAAGGGAGGAGCAGCAGTGATCTTGGATAAAGATGACTATGTTTGCAAAATGAATGAACACCTCAAGTGCGGTAGCTACAAGAAACTAAGCAGCAATCCCACCCCCAAGATTATGAAAGAAATGAAAAAGACGATTTTGAAGTCCAGCCTTGATGATAAAATAAAAAAGAAATTGATCCCATCTTGTGAAACCATCCCTAGGATTTATGGGTTACCCAAAATTCATAAAGAAGGAATTCCTCTCAGACCTATTGTTAATACCATTGGATCCCCTACCTATGAGCTCGCTAAGTAAGTTGCAAAAATCCTCAAGTCCCTTGTCGGAAATACTTATTCTTTCATCAAAGACTCCCATGACTTTGTGAATTTTATTAAGAATGAGAAGATGGATAGTGATGACATCCTTGTCAGCTTTGACGTAGTGTGCTTATTCACCAAGACTCCTCTTGATGAAGCCATTCAAGTTATAAAAGATGTTACTGATCCGAAAACTGCAAGATTGGCTGAAATCTGCCTGTGATCAACTGTTTTCACCTTCCAAGGGGTTTATTATGAGCAGACATCTGGTGTAGCAATGGGATCCTGATGCAGGAGCATCTGGTCGACAGGGTGAAGACCGAGAGAGGGCGAACACAGTTTCTGAAGAAGATTGGGAAAGATGAAAAGTTCATTAAATGGACAGCAAGCCTGTCAGAGTTCTTATGTTTTTTTATTTAATTTCTTTCATGGTCAACTGTAGCATTAAACTCTGTTATTTTAATTTCTGTTTATTTTATTTTAACTATTGTAATAGGTCTTAGTTAGAGATGTTAAAAGTAGATTAGTGTCAATGGGCGATGTAAACAGCAAACCCTTATGGTATAAAGGAGACAAAGTAAACTAATGAATAGTTAAGAAACATATGCCTATAGTAACTGCCAAACAAACTGTAATAGCATAAGCACCAGCAGTTGTCTAACTTCCTACAACTATTGTACAAAAAGACCAACGAGATAACCCAGAGGGGTTCAGCAGCAGAGCATGTGAATGAGAGTAATAAAAATACATACAGTTTTCCTTCATCTAAATTCAGTGCACAAGAAAAGCTAACTGTTCCAATATTTATGTCCTCGGTAACAGAATTTACATATATGTTATTATATATTCATTTCATTTCAGGCAAATACAATAACAGTGTTTTACAGTACCCAAGAGTCTATTGACTAGCCAAGACCAAGAGTGAGCGCAAGCCGAGAAGGAACCAGCAAACACAAACGGACAAACCAACCCACAACAGCAACCGGGTAAGCCACCAGAACCAACTATGAACAAGTTTATATGTCGCTGAGTATTACATTGCATTCCTACATAACAAAATTACATAAACTGTATAACAAGGGTTCCCCGAACCGAGTTACAAAAGACTCATTGAAACCCTCCAAGTTACGGCTACGAGTTGGAGTTAATCCAACACGCTCAGACTCGACAGAAATACAACACACATACAACAGGCGACAGCAAATACATCTAAGGCCGAAGAGCCATTGTAAGAAAGTGAAACAAGGACAGAGCTACCCGGGTGGTATCGACTGTATCCCTTGCGGAGCCACGGGAACCGGCCGCACCTGCAAACACAACAGAAGGTTGAGGTTAGGGTTTGTAACCAGACAATACCCTCGCACAAGAAAACGATGTCATGATGTTGTAAAGAAATCAAAACCCTGTGTATGGTTGAGGTGAAGAGACCATACCTGTAGGGAGTCGGAACCCATAAGCCTACAGAACCGAAGCATTGACCCTGACCACAGAGGGGCTGCGGAACATTAGTTCCAGCACAAACGGAGGACAAAGGAATATAGCAAGAAACGAAACCATACCTGATTTACAGAGCCGAGCGCCGGAGAAGAACCAAGCCGAGATACCATCGAACTGTGCATTTGATAACTGAGCAGACCAGACATCATTCATTACCAGCATTCACCACGAATTTACAAAAAGGACCAGAACGGACAGTATTTACAGGAGTAAACCAAGAAATGTTCACACAGTCATAAAACGAGTAGAATGCACAGTGGAGAAACCGTGACTTACCAACAAGACCTAAAGCGAATGCATAGACTCCCACAGTAACGATAAGGCAGAGTTAAGCAGCGTTGTTTCACCATAAAATCAGCGGAAGCTCAACAGGGTTTCACCACAGGCAGAGAAACCAAAGGCGGAGCCAAAAGCCAGAACGAGACCACAGAACAAGTAACAAGGTAAAAAATGATAGGATAGGCGCGAACCGGCGGAGAAAAGTGAATTAAGTGAATTAGGGTTTGTCAACTTCGAGGAGGGCAGGTGTCATAAGGAGAGACAAAGCAAAGTACCGTGGATTGATTATCAATCACCAACCAAAATCAATTGCAATCACTTTATATCCGAGCCAAAGTATTAGTGTAGGTCCACGTAGGTTGGGCTAGCGTGGGACCACGTGGGCTGGCCCCATCAATTGGTATCAGAGCAGTTATATATATATATATATATATAGAGGAAGATGGCAGAAGTGCAAGCACCAAGATGAGGACGTGGAAGAGGTGCACGTAGGGGGGCAGATGAAGGATTGAGGGAACAGATTAGAGTTCTTACAGCTCGCTTGGAAGCAGTGGAAGCGGGTAGGCGAAGAGACCCGGAACTGGGAGATGACAGTGAGGAAGAAGCGGTAGCTGCTACAGACGGGTCTGATGAAGAAGCTCCAGAATTGAGACTGCTGCGTTCAATTTTATTGGCCAGCAGCAAACCCAAAACAGAGATTTCTAATTACGATGGTAGTCTGTTTGCAGATATCCTATTGGGTTGGATAAGCGAACTAGATAAATATTTCGAGAATGAGGAAGTCAAGGAGGATAAGAGAGTCAAGTTCGCTGCTACTAAGTTAAAGGGACATGCCCTCTTGTGGTGGGACAATGTCCAAGCAGACAGAAAAAGGCTAAACAAATTACCCATACAAAAATGGTCAAGAATGGTGGCAAAATTGAAAGGCAGATTGCTGCCGAAAGATTACCAGGTTGAACTATGTCGTCGAGTACAGAATTTGAGACAGAAGGGTATGACTGTCAAAGAGTATACGGAAGAGTTCTACCGGGTAAATCTACGCGCTGGTTATACGGATGAAACTCCAGAAAAAACAGCGAGGTATGTCAATGGCTTGAGGATGGAGATTCTGGATGAAATCAGCATTCTTTCTCCCCGAAGTATTGAAGAAGCCTTCCAGAGTGCTGTGAAGGCTGAGGAGAAAATTAATCGGAAACAGAATAACAGGAGAGGGAGACGGAATGGTAGAGGACGAGGACAGTCCTACGGTAGAGGAAAGAGTGCTGCGAATAGCGAAGAAGGCAGCAACTCAAAAACTTCAGGGACAGCAGAACAAGGAGACAGCACCAGAGGAGGTCGGTCATATCAGTGAGGACGAGGGAATGGCCGCGAAAGAGGGACTAGTTTCTAGTGCTACAGGTGCCATAGATGGGGGCATCGATCCTTTGAATGTCCAGAAGTTGAGCAGACAGGTCAGAGGGGAACATTTATGATCCAGCCTGAAGAAGCTGAGCACAACCACGGGAGGTGGAAGACATAGCGAAAACGGGAGAAGCATTGATTTTGAATAAAGTGTTGTTAAAGCCAACCAAGGAAGTGGCTGAACCAACACAGCTGAAGTCACTGTTCCGGACAGTCTGTAAATCACATGGAAAATGCTGCAAGGAGATAATAGACAGTGGGAGTATGGATAACTTGGTTTCCACTGAAATGGTGGAAAAACTGGGGTTGAAGTGGTTGAAGCACCCCACACCTTACAAGGTGTCGTGGCTGCAAAAAGGCCACCAGTTGTTGGTTGATGAACAATGCGAGGTAGAGTTTCACATTGGCAAGTGCCACGATACAGTGGTCTGCGATATTATGCCAATGGACGTGTGCCACATATTGCTCGGAAGACCATGGCAGTATGGCAAGAAGGTGACACACGATGGGAAAACTAATTGTTATAAGTTTACGAAGGATGGGGTCAAACACACACTTGTACCCATCAAAGAGGAAGACTCAGCAGAATCAAGTGGAACAAAGGCGCTATTAATGGGAGGAAAACAGTTCATAAAGCAGGTTGAGGAAAATGAAATTAATTTTGCAGTTGTGAGGAGGATGAAGCCAGTATTGCTGAACTTAGAGAAATCATAATTGCCCAAAGAAGTACAAGAGCTGTTAGAAGAATTTCAAGACATTGCGGCTGATGAGCTACCTGATAAGTTGCCTCCCAAAAGGAGCATCAGCCACCACATTGATTTCATACCAGGAGCAAGCTTTCCAAACAAAGCAGCGTACAGAATGAGTTCGAAGGACAATGAAGAAGTACGCAAACAAGTGCAGGAGTTGTTAGATAAGGGACTGATCAGAGAAAGTTTGAGCCCCTGTGTAGTACCTACAGTCCTTGCACCAAAGAAGGGTAGAGAATGGCGAATGTGCACAGATTTGCGGGCTATAAACAGGATCACCATTCGATACAGGTTTCCCTTGCCTAGAATGGATGACATGATGGACTATCTTAGTGGGGCAACATATTTTACAAAAATAGATCTGAAAAGTGGGTACCATCATATCAGAATTAGAGGAGACGAATGGAAGACAACCTTCAAGACCAACGAAGGACTGTACGAATGGCTGGTCATGCCATTTGGGTTGAGTAACGCTCCGAGTACTTTTATGAGACTAATGAACGAAATGTTAAAAGAATTTATTGGAAAATTCGTGATAGTCTATCTGGACGATATTTTAATTTTTAGCAGGACGAAAAGAGAGCACCTTCAACATATTCGAAGGGTATTCGAGAAGCTGCAGCAGAACAAACTGTTGATAAATTTGAAGAAATGCACTTTCTTGCAGAAGGAGTTAATTTATCTGGGATTTGTAGTGGCAGAGAATGAGTTAAAAATGGACCTAGAGAAGATTACAGCGATCATAAGTTGGCCGTCACTGAAGAATTTATTCGAGGTACGTAGCTTTCACGGTTTAGCCAGTTTTTATAGAAAGTTCATTAAGAATTTTAGTGAAATCTGCGCACCAATGCTAGAGATCATAAAAAAGGCCAGCCAACCTTTTTGTTGGACTAAGGCGGCAGAAAACAACTTCCAACTTCTGAAGCGGAAAATAACGGAGAGGCCAATCTTGAGGCTACCCGATTTTAGAAAACCTTTTCAGGTTCGGTGTGATGCAAGCGGGACAGCTATTGGCGCTGTACTCAGTCAAGAGGACAGACCAGTGGCGTTCTTTAGTGAGAAACTAAATGAAAGTCAGCAGAAGTATTCGTCGTACGATAAAGAATTCTATGCAGTGGTTCAAGCCTTGAAGCATTGGAGGCACTACTTACTAGATAATGAGTTCGTTTTGTTCTCTGA
>APFE030587579.1:0-13888 GCA_000404065.3 Pinus taeda | reverse complement strand
CTATGTATTCCGGATTGTTCGATGAGGGAAAATTTAGTAAAAGAGAAACACAGTGGCGGTTTAGCAGGACATTTTGGCATTGATAAAACGTTGGAACAGCTAGGACATTTTTATTACTGGCCAAAAATGAGCCGGGACGTACAGAGGTATGTAACCAGGTGTAAAATCTGCCAACTGGCGAAAGGACACAGCCAAAACACTGGGCTGTACACGCCCCTACCTGTTCCAAGCAGGCCGTGGGATTCAGTCAGCATTGACTTTGTCCTAGGATTGCCTAGAACGCAGCGGGGATATGATTCAGTGATGGTGGTGGTGGATAGGTTCTCAAAGATGGCTCATTTCATTCCTTGCCGGAAGACTAGCGATGCCACAAACGTGGCACACCTCTTCTTTACAGAAGTAGTTTGATTACATGGCTTACCTAAAACTATAGTTTCAGACAGGGATGTGAAGTTTATAGGGCATTTTTGGCACACCCTGTGGAAAAAGCTGGGCACACAGTTAAATTTCAGTTCTGCGTATCACCCGCAGACTGACGGACAGACAGAGGTGGTGAACAGGAGTTTGGGCAACTTGTTACGAAGCTTGACAGGAGAAAACTCGCGATTATGGGATCGATCTCTTGCCCAGGCAGAATTCGCTTATAACGATTCGCCTAATCGGAGCACCGGTCTTAGCCCATTTCAAATCTTGTATGGTATGCATCCGCGAGGAGTACATGAATTACGAGATTTGGGACAGCTAGAAAGGAGAAGTGCAGACGGAGAAGATTTTGCCGAAGCAATGAGCGAACTGCATGAAAACGTTAAATTAAGATTACAGGACAGCACGCAGAAATATAAGCAGCATGCAGACATAAAGCGGCGTGAGGTACATTTTGAGATTGGAGACAAAGTCCTTGCGCATTTGCGTTGGGAACGGTTTCCTAAGGGTACGTATAACAAACTGAAATTCAAGAAAATCGGCCCATGCAAAATTCTGCGCAAATTTTCAGCGAATGCATATGAAATTCAGTTGCCACCTGATATAGGTATATCACCCATATTCAACGTGGCAGACCTGTTCCCATATCATGCCCAGGCGGAAGATGATAGAATGGTACAGCCACAACGGGGCACCCAGTTCGAGAGCAATCTTTGGAAGAAACAGTTGCCTTCAGTCCTGACTCATGAAATTGAAGGAATCATCAGCATACAGGTAGCCAAGAAGACGCGCAGGAAGGAGTATCTGCGTTACCTCGTCAAGTGGAATGACCGTCCAATGGAGGACAGCTCCTGGCTCGACGAGACACAGATTCGGAAGGTTGGCTACTCGATGGAGGAACTCATGGAACGGAGCCATGAGATCTCTCTTTTACCTTGACAGCGTGATGCAGGAGCATCTGGTCGACAGGGTGAAGACCGAGAGAGGGCGAACACAGTTTCTGAAGAAGATTGGGAAAGATGAACAGTTCATTAAATGGACAGCAAGCCTGTCAGAGTTCTTTTGTTTTTTTATTTAATTTCTTTCATGGTCAACTGTAGCATTAAACTCTGTTATTTTAATTTCTGTTTATTTTATTTTAACTATTGTAACAGGTCTTAGTTAGAGATGTTAAAAGTAGATTAGTGTCAATAGGCGATGTAAACAACAAACCCTTATGGTATAAAGGAGACAAAGTAAACTAATGAATAGTTAAGAAACGTATGCCTATAGTAACTGCCAAACAAACTGTAATAGCATAACCACCAGCAGTTGTCTAACTGCCTACAACTATTGTACAAAAAGACCAACGAGATAACCCGGAGGGGTTCAGTAGTAGAGCATGTGAATGAGAGTAATAGAAATACATACAGTTTTCCTTCATCTAAATTCAGTGCACAAGAAAAGCTAATTGTTCCAATATTTATGTCCTCGGTAACAGAATTTACATATATGTTATTATATATTCATTTCATTTCAGGCAAATACAATAACAGTGTTTTACAGTACCCAAGAGTCTATTGACTAGCCAAGACCAAGAGTGAGCGCAACGCGGGAAGGAACCAGCAAACACAAACGGACAAACCAACCCACAACAGCAACCGGGTAAGCCACCAGAACCAACTATGAACAAGTTTATATGTCGCTGAGTATTACATTGCATTCCTACATAACAAAAATTACATAAACTGTATAACAAGGGTTCCCCGAACCGAGTTACAAAAGACTCATTCAAACCCTCCAAGTTACGGCTACGGGTTGGAGTTAATCCAACACGCTCAGACTCGACAGAAATACAACACACATACAACAGGCGACAGCAAATACATCTAAGACCGAAGAGCCATTGTAAGAAAGTGAAACAAGTACAGAGCTACCCGGGTGGTATTGACTGTATCCCTTACGGAGCCACGGGAACCGGACGCACCTGCAAACACAACATAAGGTTGAGGTTAGGGTTTGTAACCAGACAATACCCTCGCACAAGAAAACGATGTCATGACGTTGTAAAGAAATCAAAACCCTGTGTATGGTTGAGGTGAAGAGACCATACCTGTAGGGAGCCGGAACCCATAAGCCTGCAGAGCCGAAGCATTGACCCTGACCATAGAGGGGCTGCGGAACATTAGTTCCAGCACAAACGGAGGACAAAGGAATATAGCAAGAAACGAAACCATACCTGATTTACAGAGCCGAGCGCCGGAGAAGAACCAAGCCGAGATACCATCGAACTGTGCATTTGATAACTGAGTGGACCAGACATCATTCGTTACCAGCATTCACCACGAATTTACAAAAAGGAACAGAACGGACAATATTTACAGGAGTAAACCCCGAAATGTTCACACAGTCATAAAACGAGTAGAATGCGCAGTGGAGAAACCGTGACTTACCAACAAGACCTGAAGCGAATGCATAGACTCCCACAGTAACGATAAGGCAGAGTTAAGCAGCGTTGTTTCACCATAAAATCAGCGGAAGCTCAACAGGGTTTCACCACAGGCAGAGAAACCAGAGGCGGAGCCAAAAACCAGAACGAGACCACAGAACAAGTAACAAGGTAAAAAATGACAGGATAGGCGCGAATCGGCGGAGAAAAGTGAATTAAGTGAATTAGGGTTTGTCAACTTCGAGGAGGGCAGGTGTCATAAGGAGAGACAAAGCAAAGTATCGTGGATTGATTATCAATCACCAACCAAAATCAATTACAATCACTTTATATCCGAGCCAAAGTATTAGTGTAGGTCCACATAGGTTGGGCTAGCGTGGGACCACGTGGGCTGGCCCCATCAGATCCCCTTTCACCAATAGTGGCCAACCTATACATGGAATACTTTGAAAAGAAGGCCCTGGAATCTTACCCCTTAAAACTAGCATGGTGGAAGCGGTTTGTCGATGATACCAATATAAAATGGACACATGGTAAAATAGAGCTTGAAAAGTTTTTTATTCACCTAAATTCCATCTCTTCGGAAATTAAATTTACTATGGAACTTGAAGAAAACATGAGCATCCCATTTTTAGACATTCTCATCATCAGGAAAAATGATGGCTCCCTTGGGCATAAGGGTTTTAGAAAAGCGACCCATACGGAAAACTACCTCCACGTTGAGTCCCACCATCACCCAGCCCAAAAATTCGGTGTTCTAAACACCCTTGCTATCAGGGCCCTTCGAATTTTTGACACTGATCATATAAATGAAGAAAAGAAACATTTAATGTCAACCTTTAAGGGTCTAGGATACAAAGATTATGAGATCAAAAGAGCAATAAAGAAGGCCGAGAAAAGGATGTTATCTCTTGAACCCAAGGCCTGTGATCAACCTCAGGGTGGTAGGGTTTTTCCACCTTATATTCATGGAGTTACAGATAGGATTGCAAAAATCCTAAAGAAGAATAACATATTCACGCAGTTCTCTGCCCCTGGTACTATTAGACAAGGTATGAGATCCGTCAAGGACATTATTGATAAGCAACAACTTAAAGGTGTCTATAAAATAGATTGCTCATGTGGGAAAAGCTACATTGGTGAAACAGGTTGCTCCTTGCAGACTAGATTAAAGGAACATGGAGCTGATATTAGGAATGAAAGGTTTCGTACTTCAGCCCTAGTAGAGCACTCCTCAAAAACTAAGCACCACATCTGTTTGGAGAGTGCTTCTATTATCGCTAGGGAGGAGCTACATCATAAGCGAAAGATGCGGGAAGCCCTAGAAATTATCAAACACCCTCATAATCTTAACAGAGATAATGGGATGGAGATTAGTGGAAGTTGGCTTCCCCTAATCAGAAAAATTAAAGTCACAAGTGTCCCTTAGAATATTATATTAATTAGTGGCACATCTTTATTAAATTAAATAATAATAAATTAAAACAATAAGAAATATAATTAATTTCCCAATTAATTATCATTCTCTCAAAATAATTATAAGAGTAATAAATATTCATAATCATATATAATATAGATTTTATATATATTCACATTAAAAATATATATATATATAATATATAAATATTTATATTATATATATTATATATATATATATATATATATATATAAAAGAAAAATTGATTTAATTTTAACAATCTTCTATTAGTTTATTTCAATTTTAGTTTATTAACAACTATTAACATTATTTCATTATACTTTTAAAATATTAATTAACCTATTAATATAATATATTTTGGTTTAATAATAAATAATTAATAAATATTAAATATTAATACTTTATTATTACTATTATTATTATAAAATTATTATTAATATTCAATTAGTATTAATAATATAATTTATTATAATAAATTAGTAAAAATATTAATCATCCTAAAATTATATTAATCTAGTTCAAATTTATACTAATAATTTTAAAAATTATTAATTCTAATTATTAATATTAATTATTAAATTAATTAAAAATAAAAATTATCAATATTAATGATAATTCAATTTACATTAATAATAAATTATAACTAAATTAATAATAATCAATTAAAATTAATTGTTAAATTTATTAATAATAAATTATAAAAAATTATAAAATTTTAAATTTATAAAAAATTAATAAAATTGGCCGACCTCTCAGCAAAATTCTGTGGTAGCCGACCTTCATCTCATTTTTTCCTCTTTACTATTTATCCCTTAAAATCTGCTCTTCTTCTATCAAGCATTCAATTGGTCCTGATGATGGATCTCGGTTGAGATTTGAAACGTTGACAAAGAATGATTCATACTGTGGATTCTCCGCTAACTAAGTTAGAAATAATAAAATTTTATATGTCAACTTCACGATTACCTTTTCAATTATTTAATTGTAGAAACTAATATATCTCGAAGACTGTATTAATAAAATATTTTAATTTTTTAATAAATTTTATTTTTTTAAATTTTGGTGGGGGGGAGAATGAGAAAAACTAATATATCTCGAAAGAAATGTGATTAACCAAAATATTTTTTTTAATTTTAAATAAATTTTTTTAAATTTTAATTTGTCATTTTTATATAAGAGGTAGAAATATTTTTGTTATTTAATACTTTTAGAATTAAATATTATTTTTGGGATTCAATTGCGTTAAGTAAGGCATTTACGTATGACCATTTCCATGAGAGGTAGTCGTAACTGAGTAATTTCTCATGATTTTTGAATAGTTCATTTAACACTCATTGCTCATAGGAGTGAAGAAGTGGAATTGAAACTAGTGAAATGAATCACATAGCCTCAATCATTGACTTTTGGGGCTTGCACCCAGTAACGAGGACTTCCTGGGAGGTCGCCCATCCTAGATCGCCTCTAGCTCAAGCAAACTTAAATGTGGAGTTTTCCCCACAATCAAGCCCACTTAGCTTGCTACCCCATTTGCAAAACCTTAGCAAGTATTGTGCCTCATGAACCATTCAAGTAGATATCCCTTCACTCTTTTTGAATTTAAGTATTAGGAGGTTTACACAGTGCATTATATTAGATATCATTTTTGGGATTCAACTGTGTTAAGTAAGTCATTCACGTATGACCATTTCCATGAGAGGTAGTCATAATTAACTAATTTATCATGATTTTTGAATAGTTCACTTAACGCTCATTGCATCGGGTGATGCTCACATAGGTGAAGAAGTGGGATTGAAACTAGTGAAATGAATCACTAGAGAAATTAGTCAGTTACAACTATCTCTCATGGAAATGGTCATACGTGAATGACTTACTTAACACATTTGAATCCCAACAATGGTATCTAATATAATGCACTGCATAAACCCCCTAATACTTAAATTCAAAAAGAGTGAAGGGATCTCTACTTGAATGGTTCATGAGGCACAATACTTGCTAAGGTTTTGAAAATGGGGTAGCAAGCTAAGTGGGCTTGATTTCGGGGAAAACTCCACAGTTAAGTGCGCTTGAGCCAAAGGCGATCTAGGATGGGACCCTCCCGGGAAGTCCTGGTTACTGGGTGCAAGCCCCTGAAGAGATGATTGATGCTATGTGATTCATTTCACTAGGTTCAATCCCACTTCTTCACCCCTGTGAGCATCACTCAATACAATGAGTGTTAAGTGAACTATTCAAAAATCATGAGAAATTAGTCAGTTACGACTACCTCTCATGGAAATGGTCATACGCGAATGACTTACTTAACGCAATTGAATCCCAAAATTGATATTTAATTACTCGATGCAATGAGTGCTAAGTGAACTATTCAAAAGTCAAAAATCATGAGAAATTAGTCAGTTATGACTATGTCTCATGGAAATGGTCATACATGAATGACTTACTTAACACAGTTAAATCCCAAAAATGATATCTAATATAATGCATTGCGTAAACCCCCTAATACGTTTTAAAATGTTACATGTCAACTTAGTATTAAACATTGAAAAATTATAAATTTCTATTATATCTTTTGTAAAAGAATTGTCATCATATAATATTATAATATATTATATTATATATTTTATATATATTATATATAATATTATATATATAATATTATATCCTTTTTTACTAGAATGTATACTAAATTTTATTTATAACCTACTTTCACCTTTATTTTTATTATTATTTTATTTTAATATAAATCAATTCACACACATATAACTGATACAAATATTTTGTCATAAATGTCATATGTCAACTAAATATAAATTAACATTTTTACTCATTCCTCTATATATAATATAAAATATTTGATTTATAATCCATATATTTTTATTAATATTTTTTAAATATATATATCAATCATTTTAAAATGGAATAACTTATTAAAAATATTATTTATAACTGATATTGTTTTTGTTATTAATATATTTTTGTTTGAAATGTTACATGTCAACTAAATATAGAATGAATCACACATCATCTCGTATCAATAATATTATTTTGAGATATGATTTCTCAACTCCATATTAAGTAGTGAGGTATTACATATATCCCTCATATTAAAGGGTAGATTTTTTTTAATTACTTTATCTCTATATAAAGCAAAATTATGGTGGAAATTGAAATATTTTATTTATGGCCAACAATATTTTTTTAGCATTAGTATTTTCTTATGTGTTAATGTGAGTATTAATTTTTTATTTTTAAATGTAACATTATGTGACAACATTTCCTTCAAACTGCCACAAAATTTTTTTGTGTTATTAGGATTTTTTTTTGTTTTGTATTAATGCTCCATGTCAACTGAATATAGAATGAATTAAACATCTCTGAGTCTCACTCTATACATGATATTAAATCTTTTACTCAACATACATATTAAAATTTTTTGATTTATTGACGATATCATTTTATTTTAATTAAACTTTTTAAAATATTATATATAAAATCCAATATTAGAATGAGAATAAATGATAAAAGATTGTTATTTATAACTACTAAATAAATTAAATTTTTGTTATTAATATTCTTTGTTTTAATGTTATGTGTCAATAAATATAGAATGAATTACACATCATCTAGTATCAATATTATTATTTTTAGATGCTATTTATCAACTCCATATTAAGTAGTGAAGATATTACACATCTCCGTCATACTAAAAAGTATTTTTTTTAATATTTTCAATTACTTTATCTCTATATAAATTTTGATGCAAAAATAAGATGAAAATTGAAATATTTTATTTATGGCCAACATTGATTTTTTAGTATTAGTATTTTTAATTTGTTAATGTAAGTATTATTTTATTATTTTTAAATGTAACCTTATGTAACAACATCTCCCTCATAATGGGTTGTAGATGGTCTCTCAGCACAATAAATAGAATTAGAGAGACACTACAATGGACATGAAATATGTCCCTCTCTATTCCAACCAAACTTACTCATTCGCCAACCTTTACAAGAGAAGTAAAGGATATGTCAGTATAGAATTTGTAGTAACTTACTCTACAAAGCATAGAATGAAATATAGCATGCAAGGAAATCTTGTGTAAGTCAAATTGTGAATCCCATATAAATTTCAAGATTCTGTGTAAGTCAAGTTTTGAATCCATATAAATTTCAAGAATGGATACTTTTACAAAAATAATGACCTCACCAAGTGGAATATGTTCCCTGCAGTAGTAAAAGAAAAGCAATGACTAGAGCAATAAAGGAAAAGCTATGACCAGAGCAATGAAGGACATTGAAGGCTCTTGGAAAGAGGACTCGAAAAACAATGAATATACTAGTGAAGGCCATTGAGGATTCCTAGAAGGAAGAGTGAAGGGATGATTGGAAAAGCCAATGAAAATTAGGGTTCTTGGAAAGAAGAGTCAGAGATCCTAGAAACAAAAGTCACTTGAAAAATCCTCTTGGTAAAAGTAATAAAGGAAAATAAATGACGCACCCATTGGTATCAATTTAAACTTACTCCTGTGGATATCTTAACATAACGCTAAAATTTGAGCAAGAACTTGATCTATTGTTTAATTTTTATTGATATGTTGTTTCTTGTCCTTCAAGTAATTGACTCCCTATGTAGCATCAATTCATTTCCCTCCTTCTATAATGTAGGGTGGCCTTAGAGATGTGGTAGTTGTCACAATGGATGCATTGGGTAGATATGCAATAGTTGTAGCAATGGATGCCCTGTGTAGACTCCTTGGTATTGGTTAATCATTATTGTTTTTATTACACATAAATCATTAGTCATAGATTAATAATCACAATGGAGCAACTCTGAAATAAGTTCATGGAGAGAATTTGAAATTAGTTCATGGAGATAATCCTTCCAAGATGTAGAGAGAATTATGGGAGAGGTAGAGATGAAATAATTTAGATGTATTACTTGATCATGCATGTGATCAAGTGGAAGGAAATGGATGAAAGGTGACACTAAAGCCACCACCTCTGGACACAACAACAAATTATTATGGACTATAACTTGTATGGGTTATGAACCGGTTCAAGTAAACATTTAATGTTTATGAAGTAATGTTAGAACTATTTTAGTTGGTGGAACACACTCCTAAAACACTGAAATATATGAGTTTTTATCTAATAAATGATGTCTCTATGCCTCAGGAAGAGGAAAAATATGGCCTAAAGACCTCTTATTGGTAGATAAAATTGTTTGTAAATATTTGATACATAGTGCAAAAGAGGTCATTGGAATAAGAAACTAAAACTTTGGGTAAAACTTTTTGATTCATGTGCTAGCGTATTGGAATTATAGAAATAATTTACTATAGTCCTTACTGCATTTAGGGAGTGACTGATAAGAAACATATATATATCCAAAATCCCCAAAACAGTTTAGAAGTTATTTGAAGAATACTAGATGAGTATTTCTAGGAATCATATAGTTCAAGTTGCGAGCAGGTTTATGGAAATTATGTTATAGAAGGATCTAAGACCAAACATTGATGTTTCCATTAAGTTTTTGAATTGACTTCATTATTAAGGCCTTGCTAAAGAATATTCTTATATCATTGAATTATTGTATAACCTGGATAATTATCCAACATGGACAAACACTTCTAGTTGGTGCATAAATAGTTGTGAGATCAAGAGATATGTCATGATGTAGTAAATCAGTTTCATATATTGGATATTAGTGCTATCACTCCTCCATTGTTTAATGATGATAAATTTTTGTGGTCAAAGATACTCTCATTTTGATTGGAATTACCAAAGCATCTACCATTTTATCATGTGTTGATAGGATTTGATTTAAGCACATGGACGAAGGTTCCAATGTCAACAAATTACGAGAATCAAGTATCTTGGTCATTGTGTAATATGAACTACTACATGTCATAAGTTGCGATGTAGAGAGCAATGAAAATGTTATAAGGCTTGTTTGGTCTTACAACAGTTGATGGGGAAAAATGAGGGTTGGTGAGCTCAACATGTGGGATTTTATCCTAGAATAAAAAGTACAACTAGCTTACCTAACAAACCATTAAGGCTTAATATGTATGAATTCTCAATCAATCATGGAGGTAAAGGAATTCACATTCATAGTCTAATTGACTCATAGAGTGCCATATAAAGTTAAATTTCAACATCTCCTCTTGAACCCTTTTTTATAACAAGCATTTCGATGAGAATCTTATATGAGTGGCCATTTGAGCTTCTTTTATCAACTATATTAATTAGAACTTGTGGGCACCCAACTATAGTGAAAAAATTGCTAAAAAAATTAATCACTTCTTTTTTGTTATAGAAAAATTGAATAACAAGCTTATTTTTTTAAGGTACTAATGATAATAAATTAGATGAACGACTAGAAGTTTAATGAATAAATAAGATTAATTGCAAAACATGTAAAATAATTTTTAAATGAAATAAGAAGATAGAGAAATAAACACCATGAAAATGGATTCATCATTTAGGAAAATAAAATGATTTTACAAATTTATCCAATACACATAACTATGTTTTGAATGCTTGAAGCACACAATAAAAGATGATTAAAATAAAAGAATTACTAAATTATCTTGGTACCTAATAAATTACTGTGTATTGCAACATAGATGTAGTTGTAAAATTGTTTGTGAGAAAAGCATGATAGTCATATGGTATCTTAGATCCCTACCTAGTTTCAAACATTAGGAGAAAATTATTGCATCAAGAAAATCAATCCAAACTATTCTAGTTCAAATTTATTCCCTTATTCTTTTCAAGAAGAACAAATCTTAAGGCTTAAGATGTTAGTTTAGATATAACGATGGATTATAATGGGGAAGGCTCCACATTAAAGCTTAGGGAAAGGCTATTTTTCATACCTTATTAGGAAATAGGGATTTCATGTGAAGCATTAAATCAAAAAGCAATGTGCTAGGGAAGTAAGTTGTGGGCATACTCAAACTAGATGCAAGATAAGTAGGACAAATAATATACATTGTGGTTGAGGCATTAGGATGCAAAGGATAATATGTTTCCAAGATACTCACCTATGCTATCCACTTACATGTATTTATATCATTCCCCTTCAAGGTTAGAGATTGCACTTGTCCAGGGAAAACTAAAAAAATATGCAAATATTGAATGTTAGATCATGAAATAATCTATGATGAAAAGGCGCACCATACAAAAGGTGAAAATTCTTTAGTGAAGTAAATATATACATATAAGGACTTTGTAGGCTAATGCCACTGCTGAAGTAGGCAGGTTTCATTCTTGCACATTTCACTAGTTTGACAAGTACATTCTCAACAAGAATGAGATCTAAGACACACTTTCAAATTCTAATGGTTAAATATTTATTAACAAGAAATATCACCTTTTACAAAGTAACACATTGCTAGTGGAAAGGCTAGCTAAAGAGGATATGTAGGTCCAACAAATTGACCAATAGGGGCACACAACACCACTATGGAGTGCTTGGGTCTAACAAGCAATTTCAAGAAGGAAAGTAACAGGGAAAATTTTAATAGTCCATACTTATCTTAAAGTGTATAAACCTTGGCAAACCTTTTTAACTGCTAAAATGGAGACCATAAAATGTTTAGTAATAATTTTGTAAAGGGTTTGATATTGTAAATTTTAAACCTTACACAATAATGCAATGCATAGATAGATTCTTAATAATTGGAAAAGTAAAGAAATTACAATGACATATTACACAAATATTTACCATAGAAACCCAAACCAGAAAACTAGTTAATTGTTTTAAAGTCACACCTCTAAAAAAATTTTTATCATCAATAAATTTCATTGTTTTCAATACAATATATATGATTAAACAACATCCAAAAGTCCCTAATCCATTAAACTATATTTTATTACAACCATAATTCCTTAAACGAAATTATAAAAGCATGGGCTAAACCACCATGCACCACAAAACCACTAATAGGGAAAACCATGTGCCAAAAACAACAACAAAAATCACGCATTTTTTGGGAGCTTCACCTCCCTATGAATTCCTTTCTATGCCCGGTATATATGAATTACATGTGGGGCTAGTCATGCAAATAATATAACACATACCCAAAATTCTCTAACTCATAGTTTTCTTTGCATATAGGGGTCATAGGGGTCCATGATCAAGAATCCATCGTAGTAATGCCCATTGTTTTTCTATACCAAGAGAAAATTTTAGTGCTCATAGACTTTGTTAATGAATCTACAACTTTCTTCAAAGTGTCCACCTTTACCATCAACACCTTCTTGTCTTCAACCATGTCTCTCAATAAAGCAATACTAAACATCAATATGTTGCCTTAAAATGATAAGTAGGATTCTTTCCTAGAAGGATTTCACTCTCGCTATCGTAAAACAAACTTACATCTTCCTGTATAAACCCAATACCTGAACATAATATCTATAACCATATATATTCATTACTAACATGAGTGGTTTCCATGTATCCATCTTTTGTAGTTGAGAGTTCCACTATAATTGTATCTTTCTCATCCAACTAATTGTTTCTCTAAATAGGTTAAACACATACTCACTTGTAGATCTTTTGCAATCCATACCTTCAACCAAATTTTCATAAAGAAATCCATGTATGTCTAAAACTATCTCTAATCCTTGTCTTCCATGATAGCACAATCCATAACCAATAATGTCACACAAATACTTGAAATCCCTATTTACTGCTAACCAAACCTACTTCCCTAGTTTTGACATATATTTGTTCAAAACTACCAATGCACATGCAATCTACGGTCTAGTATAAACCATTGCATATATCAAACTATTAACCACACTAGCATACATAACACAAAATATGTCTCCTCCCTCTTCTTATGTTTTGGGACATTGATTTGTAGATAAATTTACACCTACAAGAATAACAACCTTTATTGGTTTACATTCTTGCATATTAAACCTCTATAATATTTTCTTGACATATTTCCTCAAAATTAACTAGAGTTTCCCATTTTCCCAATCTCTTTAGTTTTCATGCTCCAAATGGAATTTGCAACACCAAGATCCTTCATGTTAAACTTAGAGAACAACTGAGTTTTCCTTTCCTTGATGATTTCCATGTTGTTTCCAATAAGAAACATATCATTGATATACAATACCACATAAATCAAATGATCATGTACTAGTTTGAAATGCTCGTTGATCCGGATTTAAACAGGAACGCAATAGATTATAGAGATAACCATAAATACAGAGATGCGATAACCATAAATAAAGAGATGCAGCAGAAACAACACTTCATTTCATTAATGGAAAATACCGAAATATGCTTACAACCGGAAATAGAAATAAACCAGCTAGGGCGATGGTAGCTTATCTCTGAGAAGAGATGTGTGGCTTCATGCCTCTGAACTGTGTTACAAATGAGGCTCGAAGGCCTATTTATTGTTGAGAAACAATGGAAAAACCCTTCACATTCCAAAACCTAACCCTGGAAGATGAAACGCCAAATTGTGGGCCCCGTTTTTGGGTAAATTGGTACATCAACTTCCCAGGGTCGCGAATTGGTCGTCTTATCTCCGTTTGACGCGCATGATAGCCCGTTGGAAAGATCTCTCCGAGGACTAC